>OX596380.1:8727131-8921131 GCA_951394425.1 Tipula unca | reverse complement strand
TTAGTACCAGAATTCAGTGGAGACGAGACCGACCCGGCACAAACCGCAACCAGCCTTGCGAAATTCCTCGGAGCATCAGATAACATCTATAATAGACTAGAAACAAATGACGAAAAGGAAGAATTCAACGGAATCATCAAGTACCGGCTAACAGGAACCGCTTTCACCAGGGTACACAGACGACGAATAAAAGACTACCCAACATTGAAAACCACTCTGAAAAAGATGTACAATCCAGTATACTCATTGACAGAACTTGAAAACAATTACATGAGAATACGACAGCAATACGGAGAGTCTATCAAAAGTTACGGCTACAGACTGGGCGAAGCACTAGACCTGTACAAAATTGGCTACAGATCAAAGTACGAATTAGCAAACCTGGACGACACCTACACCAACCACCTAGATGCAAGTAGTGTGGAAATATTCAAAAGAGGACTGACAAACACAATATTGAAAGAAAAAGTAGCAACAATTGCAGCAACAAATATAGACAAAATAATCGAAGAAACAGAGCGAATCGAGAAAATACTAACAATAATAACTGGCGAACCAACCCAACACGTAATCCCTCAACAACCACAAACTCTACAACCAACACAAAACCAACACATGGAAACTCCAACTAGAAGAAACCAAATAATATGTAACTACTGTCAAAAACCAAACCACACGTGGGATATATGCCGCACTAGGATATTTAGAGAACAGGGACCAAGAAACATTCAATACCAAAATAACCAATACCGAACGAACCAACCATACTACCGAAATTCACCAATCAATTATCAAACACAAAGACAACAGAACAATCAATACTCCCCACAAAATCAATACACTGCACCACCCAGACAATTTCCAAACACCCCCACAAGACAAATCACATACACTCCACCGCAACAAAACAATTTTACAAACTACCGACAACCCACAACCCCAAATTTCCAAGACAGACCTCCTAAATACTGCTCACACTGCAAAACAACAAAGGGACATACATTCGACGAGTGCAGAAGCAAATTTCAAACAAATAAAAACTACAACACGGGACAATATCGGAACCAACCGCGATCAAATGAAGTAGAGAACTTAGGAAACCAATTCAACGCAATGAAACTCAACACAGTCATCCAACAGCCGATGGAAAACACTGCTACACACAGACAATATAGAAACCAGGGAAACGACCAAGGATCCAGCCAGCAGTAGGAGAGCCGCCGCAGTTGGATCCAGCCGCAAATAACAATGAACACCAAACGCAAATAACAAATGGACATGAATATTCTCTCCCAATGGGTATGATTCCAGAAGCATACCTGAAAACTACAAAAACAAAAGACGCAAGACAAAACACACATGATTCTCAAGTTAACCGACAGAGTACAACTACTCACGTTAACGGAACGAATCGAAAATTAGTTATTAGGAAAACACAAATAGTCGCCAGCCCGACACAAAACCAATATTCTCAAGTTAACCGACCGAGTACAACCACTCACGTTAACCGAACGAATCCAAACGTAGATATTAAGCAAATACAAACAGTCGCCAGCCCGACACACAAAGCCGTTGCCCGACCAACGCAAATAGTAGAATTTAAGAAAACAGACGAAGACACAAACGAAACAAGCCCAGACGCTTACCAAATAAACGAATTAAACAATATAAATATCAAACCAAGCACACACGAATGTGAACCAACTCGAAATACCAACTTCAAACCCATCCCAGCTCCCAGACTGTCCCTTTTAAACAAACAAAACTCACCCCAAGAACCCAAAACCAGAGCATACGAACAAATTCAACCACACGAAAGAAACACAATACACGAAAACTCAAATGAAAAAACTCCCTGCAAAGCAACTAAAAATGACACAAATAAACCAGAACAAAGTAATATCTTTGACGAGCAAGAAGACATACTAGCAGACTTATTCCATCTAGAAGAACCTAGACACATTAAACTTATATCAAAATATAAAACAAATCGCGACACAATTACACCGACAATAGGAGACCACAAACCGAAACTGCTAATAGACTCAGGAGCAGACGTATCCTTACTTAAGATCAAATACGCAACGAAAGAAGAAATTAACACTGACATGAAAACAGCATTAACAGGAATAGGAGAAGGAGAAGTAATAACGATAGGAACGATCGACGCAGACATACAACTCACCAACAACCTAACTATTAATCACAGACTACACGTAGTACAAGACAATTTCCCTATAACGGAAGACGGAATAATAGGTAGAGACATGTTCGAAAAACATAAAATCGACATATTATACAGCAAAAACATGCTGAAGATAAACGAACACTTTGTACATTTTTCGAACGACTCTAAAAATACGATCACACTCCCAGCAAGGAGCGAAACATTAATAGAAATACAAACCCCGACCGACGACCAATACATATCCAATGCTTCAGAAATAATCCCAGGAATACACACTCCACACATACTTCTACAACCCAAAAATAGAAAAGCCAAAATCCTAATCGCCAACACACTACCAGAAGACACAATACTAGACGAATTTTACCCTGAACTAAGCCTTTACTCACACCAGCATGATACACAAGCACAAAATAAACCAAACGATAACCGAACAGAACAAATTATCAAAATGATATCAGAAAATCTAGACCCAACCAACAACGTTGAGGAAAACATGTCAATACTGACACTTTGCACAGAGTACGAAGACATATTTTTCTTGGAAGGAGACAAACTGACAAGCATTAAGGGCGTACAACATGATATAAACTTGTACACAGACACCAAACCAATCCACGTTCAAAGATACAGACTTCCACAAACACACAAAGATGAGATAAACAGACAAGTCAGCGAAATGTTAGACGAAGGAAAAATCCAACCAAGCATCAGTCCATACAACAGTCCACTGTTAGCAGTACCAAAAAAAGCAGGAAAGGACGGAATACCGAAATGGAGAGTAGTAGTTGACTTCAGAAAATTAAACGAAGCAACAATAGGCGATTCATTTCCACTCCCAAACATAAACGACATCCTAGACCAACTAGGACATGCTCAATATTTCTCAACCCTAGATATGGCAAGTGGTTACCATCAAATTGAAATGAACCCACGCGACTATCACAAAACTGCCTTCAGCACAGATTACGGACATTTCGAGTTCACGAGAATGCCTTTTGGACTCAAAAATTCCCAGGCCACATTCCAAAGAGCCATTAACCACATCCTCCGTGGATTCCAAGGATTAAAAGGATTCGTATACCTGGACGACGTAGTCGTCTACGGGAAAAATTTAAATGACCACAATACCAAACTAATCGAAATTTTTGAAACTTGTCGAAAAAATAATTTGAAACTGCAATGTGCGAAATGCCAATTCCTCAAAAAAGAGATCACATTTCTTGGACATCTTATCACGCCAGACGGCATCAAACCTAATCCAAAAACAACACAAGCAGTACAAGACTTTCCACAACCAAGAAACATAAGAGAAACCCAATCATTTTTAGGCCTAGCGAACTACTACCGCAGGTTTATCCCAAAATTCTCAGAAATAGCAGAACCACTCACGAAACTCACACGTAAAAAAGTACCATTCGTATTCACAGAAGAAAGTGAAAAAGCCTTAAATACACTCAAAGCATGCCTAGTAAACCCACCAATCCTTAAGTATCCCGATCTAAATAGACCATTCATCCTCACAACAGACGCAAGCGACTACAGCTTAGGAGCCGTACTATCACAGACATACGTGACAGGAGAATTTCCAATCGCTTACGCCAGCAGAGCGCTAGGCAAATCAGAAAGAAATTACAGCACCATAGAAAAAGAAATGCTAGGAATATATTGGGCTGTGAATAATTTCAGACCGTACTTATACGGGAAAAAATTTACTATCGTTACGGACCACAAACCACTCACAGGAAATTTAACAAAAATACCAAACCGCATACTAAAGTGGAATTTAAAATTGTCAGAGTACAATTTTGAAATAATACACAAGTCAGGGAAACTAAATACAAACGCCGACGCACTAAGCAGAATCAAATATAACGAAGTACTAGCAATCACCAGAGCACAGAACCAGAAGACTCGGGAAACAATAGAACAACAAACTGCGGAACGAAAAGAAGACGGGAACGAACAAGCTCAAATTAGGTTGAAACAAACGGATATAACAAATAAAACTAACATAGAAATCGTATTAGATCAGAAGAAACGTCAACAAATACTGGACGAGTACCACAATTTACCATTAGGTGGACACGCAGGTACATGGCGAACGTACAAACGAATAAAAATGTTATACTACTGGCCCAACATGCTGACAGACATAAACCGATTTATAAGGAAATGCCATCTATGCAAACGAAACAAGAACCATAGAAAAACAAAAGTCCCACTACAAATTACAACCACGTCAGAATATCCATTTCAAAGAGTAGCATTCGATATCGTAGGCCCTTTGCCGACAACAGAGAAAGGAAACAGTTACATTCTCACATTCCAAGACGACCTATCCAAATTTTCTGGAGCAATCCCAATCCCAAACCAGAATGCAAATACGGTAGCAAAAGCACTTTGCGAGTATTACATTACCAAACACGGCATTCCAGAGAAAATCCTAACCGACCAGGGCACCAACTTCAAAAGCAGAACATTTGAAGATGTATGCAAAGTACTCAAACTTAAACACTTAACTACCACAGCATACCACCCTGAAACTAACGGGGCACTTGAAAAATCCCACAATACGCTCAAGGAATACTTAAGATCCTTCACTGATACCGATAGAAACAATTGGGATGAAATGTGTCACTACGCCGTATTCGTCTATAACACTACACCACATTGCGCTACACATTATACACCACACGAATTAATTTACGGTAGACCAGCATTAATACCAACAGCGATAAAAAAGGACCCAGAACCTACATACAACTACGATGACTACGCTTCAGAATTAAAAGCCAGACTAAGACTTGCGCATGCAATCGCTCGACAACGACTCATTCAAAAGAAACACATAACCAAAGCACAGTACGACAAAAAAGTGAACAATATACACGTAAGAGTCAACGATCTTGTATGGTTAAAAAACGACATGAGAAGAAACAAACAAGACCCGCTATGGTTAGGCCCATACAGAGTAACAGAAATAAACTCTCCCACTAACACAACAGTCCAAATCAACAAACGACTAGTAAAAGTACACAACAACAGATTAATCCCACACCACAACTAGAAGCCAAAACAAAATAATAACAACTCACCTCCCAGGTAAACAACAATGGAGACTACTAAAATGAAAGAACAACCCGAGAAAACCACAACAACAACAAATAAAAAAATATCAATAGAGGAATACAGAGAAAGAAAAAGAAGTTCTCCCAACATACAAAGAGAAAATAGCACTGAGAAAACACATACCGAATCAGGGCCGAACAAGAAAAGGAGCAGAGGCGGAAGAGTGAACAAACTGAAAAAAGAAAGAAAAGAACTGGAAAGAATAAATAAGATATGCACCAAACCAAGAGATATGATAGCCATAAACAACAAATTAAAAGAAATAAAAAGCATGATCAAGAAAAATGTCTAAAACAAACAAATTAATAAATAAAAAAAAAAAAAAAAAAAAAAATAAATAAAAAAAAAAAAAAAAAAAAAAATAAAAAAAAAAACACGCGTTTCCATTTCCAAGAACTGAAAAACAAAACAATGCGAAACATAACTCCTAACACACTACACATAAATAAGACACCAGAGTAAACTCCCAACGGTAAAGAACACAAAAACGAAAACAAAGCAAAACTATAGTCGAAACCTGATAACAAAAAAAAAAAAAATGCAGTAAAAACTCCATGTAACGGACACAAGACACTACAAAACAAAAAAAAAAAAAAAAAAAAAAAAAAAAAAAAAAAAAACCAAACAAAACCCTGACTCAACAAAACAAAAGAATATATAACGACGCAAAAACCAAATATGAAATCAGAACAAGCCAAAAGCCGCAACTATGGAAAGCCGTTTAACAATTGAGACAAACAGATGGGGGTCGTTCGACCGCCTAATCCAGAGAATGATGGACATCAGGCGGAACTGGGAGCAGGGGACGATACTCGGGGTCAGCCACGAAGCACCGGACAGCTTCGGCGAAAGATGCCGACAGGTCCGGAACATCCGACGCCGCTGGCGGAGGCCAGCACGACGACGACCGCACCAAAGGGCTCGACGGCAAGAAGCCGAGGCCCAACCACCACTGCCACAGCCAGTCGAGGAGGCCGCACCCGAACACGAAAACAACAGGGACGAGCAGGATGACGACAGTGATGTCGTCATCATAAGAATAGAAGAGATTGAAGGAGAATAATGTACAAATCAATAAATGTTCTAAATAAAAAAAAAAAAATTTTGTTGAAACAAATGTTTTTATAAAAGTGCGGAATAACCAAAAACCCAAAAATCCTCACCAAAGCAACCCAACCCCAGACAAACAAAAACAATAACCAAAATCCAACTCCAACACACACACAATATTGACAAAAAACAATTAAGGAACACAGATGAACTTCCACCAAGACTGTGGAGTCTTGACGCATACAGACCACCAACGTACCACACAAGAACCGATCCACGAAACAAACATTACACAAACAAACAAATGGGCAACCAGACAAACGAACGGCCCGAACCGAACAGACGACCACTTCCCAAATCAAAAAAAAAAAAAGGGGAAAAAAAGAAAAAGAAAAACAGACACGTATAAAACACCGAAAAAATATCTTCCACAGAAATGAACATACTAGCGATAATCGGACTAATCTCCTTGGCAACAGGAACTCATTTCGAAAATAGGAAAATCAAAAACATAGGAGCATTTTTTGAAAGTATATCCGAAATGGACACGGTCAACAAAAATTTAATAATAATCACCAAAATCGGCATACCCAAGACAAAAGAATTAACAGAGACACTAACAGAGTGCATACACATGTTAAAAACCCTATGCCAAGAGCTAACGGAAAAAAACCCTGACGATTTATGCAAGTCATTCAGACACGAACTAAAGTGGCACGTAAGCGAGATCCAGCGACAGGAGGGCAAGCTGAATGACATGTACGGAAGACAAAAAAGAGGACTTATCGACGTAGGTGGCAAATTGTCAAAATTCGTATTCGGAACAATGGATCAGGAGGACGCTACGGAAATATACAGTAAACTAAAAACCTTAGAAAATAACCAGGTAAAACTACTAGACGTAGAAAAACAACAAATAGCAATAATCAAGACAAACTTCGAAGCTCTATCAAAACCAGTAGACCAATTACAAAATGAAACGAACGAAATACAGGAAAAACTGAACCAGTTGATCACCAGAACAAATGATCAAGACACATTTATAGAAAGGAAACAAAACCTTACACACCGCACCGCGGAACTAACAGCCCTAATCCTTATACAATGCATGCACATAAATAAACTTCAAGAAGACGCAACAGAAATAATAACCGCACTAAACATGAAAAAACTGCACCCACTAATAATAACCCATAACAAAGTAGTCGACATAATACGCACCCATTCAACGGATGCAAACACAAAACTGGAAAGATTCGAAATCCTAAGACAAGTCGTAAAAACAGACCACATAGAAATAAAAGGACAAGTCATGATTAAAATCACAATCCCAATAATCGATAACGAAGAATACACACTATTCAAACCATACATACTACCAGTCGTCAGAAGAAACGAATACAACATATACGAAATAAACACCGAGTACGTAGCAATAAACAGTCAAAAAACGAAGACAATAGAATTACACACAGAAGACGTCAACCGATGTGAAAAAATAAACGACAGCCTAGAAAAGGATTTCCTGATATGCCACAACACGAAGCCAATCCTACCAATCCATAATCCACACTGTATAGCGACACTATGGAACAACCCATGGAATGCAGAACAAAACTGCAAATCACTACCAACGAACTCTCACAACATGATAGTGAAATTAGAAGCCACAAACACATTACTTTACTCGATGAGCACAGAAACGAACATAACAATACAATGTCAAAACAACACAGAAAAGTTGCAAATTATAAATAACGGACTACTGATCTTCAAAACAACATGTAAAGTAACAACAAAAGAATTCACAATAATAGTAATAGGATACCCGGAAACAATCGAGCTAGAACAACAAGAGATACTGACTGAGTCAAGTGAAGAAGTAATCAGGAACACACAAAAAGACGACCAAGAACCCAAAAACAGCAGAATACAACTCATCGACCACAAGACACACAACAAGCAATTTTTAGAACAAACAAACAAAATAATTCAACTAAAAAAAAGCACAGACGAACTAAAATTACAGGAAGACCATAACCAAACAACCAAAATCACAACTGGAATACTATCAGGGACAAGCTTACTGATGTTTATAGCGATAACCGCAATAGTAATAAAATACAGACGGAGAAAAACAAAAACAATAACAATATTAAACTCAACACACAAAGCCAACGAATCACACGGCAACAGAAACAAACAGAACAACGACAAAACAAGAAAAAGAAAAACACATGAAAATGACGACGACACCACCACTGTATAAAAACCATTCCAGACAAAAAAGAATACTTCCACGCCATAAATTAACAACCCGCACATTCCATAACCGAAACTCATGCATCATAAATAAATTTACAGTGTCAATAAAACCAATGATCGAACTAATAAGAGGCGATCCTGAGTCACTAATTAGAATGGATGATCCAATATGGAACATAATCGAAGAAATAGGAAAAACACCACACCAGAAACAACCAAACACAGAAATAGATGAAATGAGAACAATAGGCCTGGAAATACAAAATATGATCCAAGAAATGAGAGAACACGAACAACGGAAACAAAATACCAACAACATTAACTTTAACCGACATAAAACACGCGGGAAATATTTTCAAAAAAAAAACAAATTAGCCTTTTCTTCATCGAACAAACACTAACACTCGAGGAAGAACAAGCTAAAAATTAAGAAATTAAAAACATAAAACTAACACATAATTAAGACAAACCTAACATAAGCAAAAAATAAATTATATTATAAAAACAAAAATCAATCATTTGTGTAGATTAGAAAAATTGTAAGTCAAAAACCATAACGATAATCAAAAAAAAAATTAAAAACATATATTATCAGAGTTCAATTTAAAATAAATTTTTCTATAATTCGATAAAGATGAAAAATATATAAACAAAATAATTAAAACTAGCACATACCTAGTATTTATAAGCTCAAAATTCATAAATTGCTTATTAAAAGCACAATTCAAAAACATTTTTCCATAAGAAACACAAATTACACCTTTTATTCCACACTTTTAAACCTCACTTAAAAATTGACGTTAAATTAAACTCAAAATTATAAATCCAACACAAAAAAAAAAAATAAAAACACTTTTAGCCAAAAAATTAAATAATAGAAACACATTTTTTCAATTTTCTTCTCACAAACACCAAACGTTAACTTAAAATGAGTAAAAGATCAAAATGACAAAGTAGCACAGTCACACAAAACAAAAATCTTGTGACTAAAATTACATACAAAACCCTAAGATAAGCAATTTTAATAAAACAAAATAAAAATATATATACAAATTATACAAAGTAGTAAATAAAATTCTCATAAATTTTCCTCAATTATATAAATATTAACTCATATTACAAAATGCATACATTTCATTATATTATTCATACAGTAAAAATAAAAATAAACAAAATTAGCTTAGATTACAAAAAATAATTATAAAATATATATAAGTTAATAACCTAATGAAATAATAATATAATATAATACAAATGGCAATAAAATGCAAAACGACAGAATTCCAAAGCAAAAATAAAATATAGTTCATGGTCACGATTCAACATGACATTGTAAACAAAACCACAACAAAAGAAATACAAAACGATGAGGCACACGACAAGGCAAAACGCAAAGACATATGTAAGATGAAGACAAACGATACTGACGAAGCAGCCATAACAGCACAGATTTGGCACAGAATCACTATAGTAAACTACTTACCGCATCTAACAAACCACAAAATTGAACATACACGGATAACGATTGGACCGTAGACAGCCAAGAAACGATGCCAGAACATCAACCACAGCCATATACAACAATACAACATTTAAACAATGGAATACTGAATCCATGACCGAACTAAATTTTATGATACAAAGAAGACTGACAGAAGACAACCAACTACCAGACCAACATGAATTACCCACAACATAATAAACAAAAATAACAATAATTATAATAATAGTAATAAGCCTTAAAATATAGACCCTATGTATCCCATAACTGCGAAATCTTCCATAAGAAGATTTCACTAATAAAGGGGGAAGGTGTTGTGCACCCCTGATAAAGAAATTCATTCATTCAATTCATTACCACCTTTTATAAATATAAAAGTAATTTCAAAAGTAAACGCCCATTTATAAATCGAATTAAAGAAAACACCTAGATATAGCTTAAATTAAATTAAAACACCTAAATGTAGACTAAATACTACACGCGCACTCTCTTTTTAAAATACAGTGCTAACCTAAATAATAAATCGAATAGTCAACAGATTAATACAAAACACAAATTTTGCAATCAACAGTGAAAATTTTAGTATGTCAATTACCCAATACATAAAACTACATAAAATGCACATTTGACAAAATTAATTATAAGTTCAGTTAACCCAGAAATTAACCAAAATTTTAGTATATATAGTTCAAAAATTTGTAATCAAAATCAGTTGTAGCAGTTGCAGTCAAAGTTAATAAATAAAATAGTTAAGTTAGAGTCAAAAATAAAAATCCGGTGTTGTAAATCAAAATTCGGGAATATCCACCAGACAAGTAAGTATCTCTCATTAAATAAAACAAAACAATACTGTCATAGCCCCCACCAGTGGTAAGCGGGTATTGTTCAACGCATCAACTACTAACCTCAAGGCACCGAGTGAGTCTCCTTTTAATTACCTGCCACGGCCAAGGCGGAGTCAGATACGCAGCGTCTGTGGGCGCGCAGACTCCTTTCTGGTAGTTAAGGTTACTCATTCCCAAATTACTTACTAACATATGTAATACCGTTAAACTTCCTCTCCCCTTTTGACGAATACACTTACTTAATAGTATTTCATTGCTGCCTCAATCATTACATATCTCTTAATACTACGTCATATATCGGTAAACGGATCTACAAGACAACTCACCCGATTAACACACACTAACAATAACATCTAGAAAAGATTGACTCTACAGATCTCATACACACATAGTCCCTAATATCAACAATTTATCGACAATATCCAAACTCTTACATCTAAAATAACAACCATTTAATAATATCGACGCTATCTCAATCCCCACGTATAAATATATACAAATTAACATTTACAAACACTCTGTATAAACATAACAAATTAATACAATAATACCTTGGTGACCTGCTGATCACAGGCGGTACATTGCAGGAGCGCACCGTGAGTTGTTAGTAGTGGACCGCTAATCATCTTCGGAATACTGGGCTAACGATAAAATCTCAAAAAGAACAGAGTCGTAATGAAGACAATTAAATATCTAATGCTAGCACCGTTTTTTTCTGAGATAACTGCACCAAATGCTAATTATATAAAAAATAAAAATGTCGCCCAACAAGGGGCACCAATCAATGATCATTCGGCGCCAATCTAGTTAATATTAAATAATTCATTTAAAAATATGTATGTGCATATGTTCCTAGAAGCCAAGCGTCAAATTGTTAAAATTATTTATCTCAACCTGTCTGCGCGCGCTCAACAATTTAAAAATATTCTCATCGAACGATCGATCGCACTATACGCTATATAAATAACTTAATTTATAAAACATAAACATTTTTATCATACCATAGTATGTCGATAATTCCACTAATGTATAATGATATACTCTCATTTAGGTATATAGAATGTAAATAAAACCGTGCGCTCGATCATTTCTTATAAATATACGCGATCACGGTTCGATATCGAAATGCAACAAAATATCGGTAAATTTATTACTTTTTTTAAATCATCTCTTGCATTTAAGAAACAAAATTATGTATATATACATACCTACGTACAAAATAACATATTTTTAAAAACTTTATTCTGTTTTATATAAATCTTACCTTAGTTTTATTTATCGATCGTGATCGGTTGTGACATTAACCTAGAATTTTTGCTGTGTGTTAAATTTGTTACAACGCTCGTCTGGAAATAATCAAATACAAAAAAAAAATTAATTTAAATAATCTGCATAACTACTTTGCAATTAACATAAAATAAAAATAAAATAATAATTATATGATCATATTATCAACAGATCGAGGCGGAAAAACAAGTTCAATTATCAATCTACCTGTGTATATACGCGCAAGTAAATTATAAAAATAATCACAAGGAAAATTGTTTTGTGTGATTAGTAAATAACGGAATTTTGCTTTTACGATCACTTTAAAGATGATAAAATTTTGATGATCGTGCACAGTAAATTATTTTCAACTAACGATCACCTACATAATTAAGACAATGAACTACCGGTTCTAATTCTTATAATGTTATATTGTCTTGGAAGATTAATCTCAGGTCCGATATAGCTAAAATGACCAAAAAAAAAAACGTTTCAATTATGTGTGTATGCGAAAGTGTTATAGGTTGATAAATCACGTCAAAATAGTTTTTGTTTTTTTCTTTAAACAAACAAACAAAAGTCCAATTATAAAATTACATCCCGAGAATAGGTTAGAATGGCACACCAAAGAATAAGACGAAGATGAAGAAATAAAATTAGCGGTTTTGATTATTGTATGTATAGTTGTCCGCATCGTATATACACAATATGTTGTTCAATCGACCGCGAAATATATACAATTTTGTTGTTGTTTTGAATTGTGTGGTGTTTCTGAGTATACATATATATGTATATACATAAATATGTAAATGCAAATTATATCGGTTGGAATGAAAATTTGCAGAAAATTCGCTTCATATTTAGGTCAATTCTGTTTGTATGAAGACAAAGTATGTATATATACTCGTATGTACGTGTATATAGAGAAAAAATCAAGAAGTTTTTTTTTATTCAAGTTTTATATTTATTGTGTTAACATGGTAATGGGAACTGTAAAAGGTTTTACTATTTGTGTTGAGGAAATTCGTTCCAACTTTCGAAAAATTTACATGTCACTATATGCGGAGTCGTAAAATTTTGTGATGAGAGTCAAGTGGATTTGAATCGAGAGTTTTGCTATTCGCGATTATCAGGCTTTATTCAAAGTTTTCTACAGCATTCTACATTCTATTCCCACGGATAGCTCGACAATTAACAGAAAACGACAATTCACCGAAAACGACAATCCACCGAAAACGACAATTCACGGAAAACGACAATCCACCGAAAATGACAATTCACCGAAAATTGTTTAAAGGAATTGTTGGATTGGAAAATGATTTTTGGATCAAGTTCTGGAATACAGCCATTTAAAAAAAAAATAACGTTGGGCGGATTACTCCAGCACTCAATGCCATTAATGGGCCCACGGTGCAATACCCGGACAAACACATATATTTGCACATTAAAAACACCCAACCGTGATTTTTGGTAACCACCGGAAATCGAACCCGAGACCCTCGAATAACATAGCAAGGACTTTACTTACTCTGCCAACGAGGGCGGCGAACAGTCATTTAGAAAGCAACTATAGGCCAATCTTGACAAATTGATTGTAAATATGATTGGAAAATGGTTTTTGGATAAAATTCTGGAATATAGCCAGCCGGAACGGAACTAAGCCTATCCTTGACCGATTATCAAGAAACTGGACAAGTTGAATGAAAAGTGTGATTGTGAAATGATTTTTGGATAAAATTCGGTGAATTGCGTTTTCAGTGAATTGAGTTTTTCGGTTAATTGATTTTCGGTGAATTGTGGTTTTCGGTGAATTGGTTTTCTGTGAATTGTCGCGGAACCATTCCCACGTATTTCAACATATCATTGAAGATTTCTACACAAATTGGTTCGTGTCGTCGCTATATTTCGTTAAAAAAACGAAACGGTAATCTACTGCCACGACAAATTTCCAGCGATCGCCACGACATCACCACACGTGTATTCAAAAAACTCAGGACGCTAATTGATTTAATCGTTAAGCAGATGGCTGTCGGACAGTCACGTAGTTGGATGTACTCAGTAGAGTGACAGAAGCTTGCATTACCAAAGGCACACATTCAATCATCGCAGCGCCGAAATACCAGATCCAGAAGCTGATCTGGAGTTGCTCGCGGTAGTTGCAACAAACATTATTCACGGTCCGTGCAGAGATCACAATCCAGATTCAACGTGTAGATGGTCGATGGGAAATGCACAAAACAATATTCGCGTCCGTTGTTGGCATACACAATTAGTGAAAAGGACGGTTATCTATATATCGGTTTCGTTCACCACCCGAAGATGGTGGCAAAACAGTCACGATGACAGTGAAAGGAAAATTCGTGGTCGATAATCGCTGGATCGTTCCGTATTGCAAGCTTTTATCGATAAAATTCCCAACACACTGCAATATTGAGTACTGTAACTTCATTAAGTCCATTAGATATGTCTGCAGATATTTGAACAGAGGTTCACATCATCCCACTGTTCAACATTTGTGGGTACACTATTAGAATGGACAACTTTCTATTTCACGGAAGCTATAATGCAGCACAACGAGCAGAACGGCCACCAGCTACAACACTCACGAATTTCTTCGAAATTTGCCAAAGCGATGTATACACTGATCATTCACGACAAGACTTTCTGTCATCGAGCGCATTGGAATTGTGGAACAGATAGAGGGCATCGAGTTCGCACTGCAGTATCGAATTATCAGCTTCAAATGAACGACGAGATACTCAACAAAGCTTTAATCATGATTGAAGACATGTACGTGCTTATGTGGAGCGATGATTTTGCTGGCCGATGATTGTCGTCAAACGTTACCTGTCATTCCGAGATCGACAGCTGCAGATGAACTCAACGCATGTCTGAAGTCGCCGAGTTTGTGGCGCTATGTGAAGAAGTTGCAGTGGACCACCAACATGAGGGTCGCGGTACAGAACGTATCATCAACAGCTGATTTTTCCAAACACCTGTTGATATTTCAACCGGATTGATTATGGCAACGAAGAACAAGCAGGCTTAATTACTTGATTCAAACAAAATCGCTGGGGAATGAATTGTCACAAATCCGTTGACCGACATGTGTGACCAAACGAGGCAACCAACTATCCGTCCGAGTTTTAAAATGCTCTTGATTTGCCGGGAATACCACCGCATAACTTGCTCAAGGTCAGATCTGTCATAATCATGCTGCGCAATCTGAACCATCCAAGATGGTGTAACGGAACGCGTTTGGCTGTGAAGAAACTGATGAACTACGTGATTATAAAGCGACGATCATCAAGGGCAAATTCAAAGGAGATAATGTTCTAATTTCCATTGTTTACCACAATGTATTGTAAAATAGGACAAAAACTCATCTTATCCATATATACGATTATAAAAAACTAAATTTTATTGGTAAAAATCAAATTCTTCTCGATCTCTTGGTACTACATTTATTCGATTGACTACGTCATAAAAATCTATTTTATCGCCCGTCCTTCGTGAGTACGCTTCGATTTGATCTAACCCGCTATTTACACCAGATCGTATGAAAAGCAGTTTATACTCGTCCGGAATCCACAATTGATTTTTCAAATGAAATTCGGTTAATTTATGTTCCATCATAACTGATGCCACATGTGCAAAAAGTGTCCCGATCGTGTGTTCCTCCAACTCTAATTTAATAAACTGAAACATAAAAAACAAAATTGATTAAATTTAGTGCGTGGACTGCGGTATGCAATATTATACCCCAACATTTTGTAATTCGTCGAAATATTTAAAAATATTCCGCACACCCTCCGAAGGTCGTCCAATAAATTCAAACCTCTCATTTATATCATTTGCAATTCGACAATTTATAAAATAGATACTACCCGTGTCACAATTATTAAGCAATCGAATGAGCTTATAGCCCAGCTCAACGTGTCGAATCTCCAGTTCTTTTAAGTGAAATCCATTAAATATGAACGGAACGATCGTTTCAAACCGTTTAAGCCGTAATTCGATAAAATCGGTACCGCGTGCACCAAACGCAAATTTTAACCAATTTATAAAATTCTCTATAAAATTAAATGAATTTTCTGTGTCTATTGTGATTTCACATCTAGCTTGCGGTTTCGTTACTTCATTTAATAAACCATCTCCACTATAGATCCATTCGCCGTCCATTTCAAATTTCAGATTAATGGCATTTTTCGATTTTGTTAAAATTTCATACAAAACTTCTGAACATTTGCCACTAGAATCAGTCTCTCTAACTAGCATTATCCCGGTGGCATGAAAGCTTTCCAAAAATTCTGGTACATCGATGATGCTTGATAATTTGACCGTATACGGGGCATAAACGCTCCAATACACAGACCCGATGGTCGTCTGAAAATGGTATACCAGATATTCAAAAATTTCCTGAACATTACGAAAAATATGTTTATCACCCAAATATTCAGTCAAATCAAATTTAGGGCCCCTCATGTACAATCCGCTTTGCTGAATTTCCCGTAGCGTACGTTCGATTAGTTTGTGAAACTCACAATTTTCATAATCATAACGATTATCGTCGATCGCCATTTTGAATTTAATTATATCGCAAATGTTAAAAATTTCAATTCCCCTGCGTCGCTTCTGTGCTCTGTGATAGTCCAATACAAGGTTCACTTGTGTGAATACGTCAGGATTCCGAAACGGTTTATTCATAAACCGTAAATAGTCGGGCTGTAGAAAATTAAATGCGTACCTAACATTTCGATGTACCGGAATAGATGTTCCTTTATGCACCATGATCCAAATTAATTTCACTGTCTCGATTTGTTCACCAATTTGTAAGTCATAGTTCCATATGTGTTCATCCGCAATTAATATTCCACGGTTTAGACACTCCTGATATAAATATATATACAAAAAAATCCTGTGATTGGCCAATTCACGCATACAAGCACTAAATACAAACCATTTTATATTCTTCAAATATAGATATTGGTACGAATATGGCCTTATTCGAATTGAACAAGAATAATTCTCCATTTAATTTTAGCAATTTGTTCACTATAACACTACACCGCTCATCATACAGCAGGGGGCTAACTAAACTTGATTCTTCGATTTCATCATCAATACTATATAGACAAACATTAGCATAATATCATAAACTTTCCGACATCATATTCCACAATGCGCTGCATTTTATACTTACTTAGCAGGTAATTCACTCATGTTGTTACGAATTTTTACTTTTTTTGTATATCTATATATTAGTACTTCGATCACAGACCAAATTAACACGACTGAATTGATAACCCCTAAAATATGTAATCTTTTTTTCATAGGTATTGGTAATCTTATCAGTTTTATTCGCCTTCTAATAAGTGATATAGCTAATTACTTACCTAAATTAGATAACGAATTTAATCGAAGACACTTTTCATATTTATTGCGCTCGCCTTATTTTAACCACATTTTTGTGTTGTGACAGCATTTTATTAGATGATAATTCGACTGGCTTTTATTAAATTATTTATCAACGACATTCGACGTTTTCAATTTATTTGTATTTGGCCAAACTCAAATTAGTATTTATTTCGAAATCGTGTCTTCGGTAAATTTCATTAAAAAAACTCTGCTAAATTTTCGATTCGAATTATTAATCATTTGGTACAAAATTTGGTAACAGGTTTAAACTGAGATTTTACTGAAAATAAACAGACAAATGAATAATAATGTCAAAATAATCTATCAAAAATGGACAGTGTTAAATACTCGTAGCTTTTAAACTATAAAAATGAAATTTAGCGAGGATTCAAAAATAATGTTGGGTTTTCAACACCAATTGTGTACGTGGTATAGAAAACCCAATATTATTTTTGAATCTTCGCTAAATTACAATTTTTTGTAAATACATAGTTTTAACAGCTATTAAAACACTTGAAACTGTCCTGTTTCGATTTTATTATGACATTAGTCTTATCAATTTTGTTCTTCCTCTAATAAGTAAAACAGCTAATCTAAATTAAATAACGAATTTCATCGAAGACACTATTTTTTGAAGATTATCATATTTCACACTCACCTTTATTACTGACTACATTATTGTGTTGTGACAGCATTTTATTAAATTATAAGAATTAACGACATTCGACGTATTCGATTTATTTATAGGCGCATTATATTTGCCCAAACTTGCAATTGGTATTCATTTCGAAGTTGCGTCTTCGCTATATATTTCGTTAAAAAAAATTCTGCTAAATTTTCCATTTGTTTTTTGTTTTGTATAAAATTTGGTGACAAATTAGAGAAAATATTCAGACAATTGAAAAATAATGTCAAAATAAAATAAAATTAAAAAATGGACAGTGTCACATAGCTTTTAAAACTATTAATGAAATTATAATAATTTAGCAAAGACTCAAATACCACGTGCACAGTTGTCATTAAAACCCCAATATTATTTTTGAATCTTCGCAAAATTTCATTTTTATAGTTTAAAACCTATTTGAAACAACCTGTTACCAAATTTAAGACAGTAAAAAAAAATTCAAATTAAAATTTAAAAATAAGGTAAACACATGTTTTATGCAACGCGCGTCATCGATCCAGAAAAATGGGGTTCTCTGCGATTCTATGGCTCGTGCGGTTTTCGGATTTGATATATAGAGCCATTCAGATAAATAGTCCGGATATATATAGCAACTTTGGTTTTTCCATTTAGTATGAAACCCACTAACGAATGGAAAGTCTAAATCTAAATATTATGAGACATTCATCCCCGTACATCAAGTGTTTCTTGATTTTCGGCAGGCCTATAACTCGATCAACCAAGAGAGTTTGTGGTCTGCGCTAGAATACCTAAGAATATTAACAAAATTGGTACGACTGTGTAGGATGACAGTGACCCAGTCTCAATACTGTGTTAAAGTAAAGAACAGGCTATCGAGAGTTTTTGCAGTTAACTCGGGTGTAGAATCTCAGCGATTAGAAACATCATCATTCCCATTTGTATCAACGTATCTTGGGTGATCACCTTACGATGGGGCGACCGAATTTCATTGTGGCCACATACGACGTGACTATAATCACAGCTATCACATATATCGAACAACAATTATCGCTGGACATCATCACTATACCGTAAACGCAAAGTTCATCATTCCACAATCGTATATCGATTACTATCGATATACTCAGTCATCACTATTCGTATTCGATTCGATTTCGACATTGACGGTACCATGATTATCATGTATAGCGCATTATAAGATGAATACTATCAAAATGGTTAAAATCATGCGAATTTCTCGTATTATCTTTAAATCTTGCGATCTTCTTAAAAAACTATACGATCTTCTTGTAACATTTTTTCCGTTTTAGTTGTTTGACATAGTCGACGGTTTTGAGGTCATAACATAACATAATTTGTTTTCATCCCACCTCAGTTTTTGTACTCGTGAAAGATCGCATTCGAGAATAGATATTTTAGCATTTGCTGCATAATCTATATCAGTTAAAATCAGGGGGAGGACATATAGTCCTAACCCTATATTTAAGGGGTGAGTGGTCACCAAATCAAAAAATGTTCGACGTCCAAGACAATTACTGCCATCAAAGTGATTGTGAGTGGTCCGATCGGTCACGAGACTTTCAGTGTTCAACACTGTGAATCATATAGTCAGGTGATCGAACAATTTCGATTGAAGAGAATGTTTGGTAACTTGCTGCTATTTATTTCGGAAGTACTTTCTACACGTTCAAAGTAGCGCCAAAATTGACTCGATCATGTGTGGGTTGAATGACAAGGTTTCCAAAGTCGTCAAGGATCTTGACTAATGCGTGTACCAAATATACATTTGTCCGCATCAGTCATCCTAGACTTCGACGCGTAAAATATTGCGTAGATTACTTGGCAATGTGTTTTGTTAACGTCAACAGTAAAAATATTGTCAACAACCTACAATATTTTAGCGATTTGAACCGAATGCGCGGAGTTGTGGTTTACAAAAGGGCGATTCTGTTAAGTAGTATATAGAAAAAAATTTTAGAATTCATTAGAAGGCGCGCTTTCAGCAACTTTATCGAATCCGACATACTTCTTCAATATTTTCTCTATTACCGGATATTTATGGATAGCTCGAAACCGGTGGGCTCCGCTCTTTTAAGACATTGAATTGATTAATTTCGTACCAATTAAGAGTAGTGCAAATTAGCCTAATTTCTATTGGAATTCGGTGCAGGTTTGGTTTTTCTTGCCAACCAATAATTCTTTTTGCAAATTTATCTCACTCGAATTGCTTATATTTAGCGGAAGCATCGCCATGAATTTTAGCAAGATACAATTTTTGACCTGTTTCAAATCCAATTTCACGTACGTAGATAAATAAATTAAAACCTCCTCATAAATTCAGAAGTGTTTTAAAATTAGTTAAATAAGTAACTTGATCCCCTCTAGCTCAGTTTTTTCTTTAATGGCTAATTTCAAACGTTGTTTGATGGTTAAAATGGGATTTTCAATAATGACATCTTCTGTTTCTTCTTCAGAAGATGAGTTCCCATCTCAAGTCTGTCTATGCATAATTTTGAAATCATCTACAGATCATTGAACATTAATATTACGGACGATTGGGCTTTTTTCTTATACAAGTATATTGGTATTTCTCTTAGTTCAAATATACACGAAATTCGACTGGCAAGTTTTGGCTATCTGAATGACTTGTCTTATTAATAATTTGGTAGCTCTTATTGCCTTCCTAAACTCGAACTCGTCTTACCCCGCTTCGTGGTATTAAAGTTTATGGCACGGTTGTAGTCAGAGATTCCCGGATTATTTTTAATACAAGTTAAGAAGATAAACCTAACGCCGTAGGTGTTTCAAAGTATTTGTGCTCAATTAGTTTTAAATTATTTAATTCCATCGTTAATCACTTTTAACTATTACAACCGGTTTTAACGAAGCTTTGCAAACAATGCAGATTAAACAGAAAAAAATTTATTTTTTTAAATTGTAGATTAAATTGTCTAAATTACCGACTTTGTCTACGTTGCCCATCTCTGAGAACTACTCATATGATTCAAACACTCACATAGTAAAATACACGAAAACTTATCTTGCATCAGTGAAATACACATTTTCGTGTATTTTACTATGTGGGTTGCTTGTAAAGGCCGACTAAAATTTAGTATCGAAAATTTATTTTTGTGTTTAAGCTTTAGAAACGCTTACACGCTTGCATGTGGACAATTCTCAGTGTAACTTATTAGACTAATATTTGTTTGAAATTATGATTCACGTACTCTATATCGTTTTATATTCGTTAAAAACATTTATAGGGGTGCCTATGTCTATACAATATCCTATATAAGATAATTTAGTAAATAACTCACATTGTGTACACGGTTTAAATTAACACTCTAACCAACTGAGATAATGTACCAGCTGTATACAGTTTTTATTACATCAGCTTGAAATAATCCCGCATTACAACAATACTATATACTTGCGCAAATTATATGCCACTTGATTGAAAATTTTCGCATCATCTGATCGTTAATTTGAAAATAATAATTTTATATAGCTGAGTGATTCTTAATTTACTTCCTGTAAATATATAATATGTATATTTATATATATAAACAGCTGTATTCTCAAATTGCTTAATCCGCGCATTCAAGAACATAATAAATGTTTGTATATATAGGCAAACACAAATCAAATCCAAAAGAATTAATTTCACAGTTCTGTTGAACAATAACTAACGAAATTAATATTTTGACGCTTATAACGCGATGATGATGATGATGATGATGATAAATATTTCAAAAATGATTTGGCCCGTTACGTCTTACACGTCTTATATAAATAAAAACAAAACTTACAAAGAAAAAATATTTTGCCCAACATGTTTATTTAGATTATTGATTGATAGATATGATGAACATAATATTTGGCTTGCGATTATCAGTGCGGGATTGAACCCCTTAGAACATATAACGGTATACAAATACCGACTGCACATCGTTCAGGGTACGCTTATAATAAATTGTTTTGCTGAATCATACACACGATGAAGAGAATTTTTTTATAAATAGTAATTGAATTAACAACACATTCCATATGCATTTATAAAATATATCCAATCACCTAGAATTCTACTGAATCTAAAATTCTATTAAATACGTGCGTGTTTTTTGTTTTGTTTTGTTAAAAAGTTCAAGATCACATACTGTGCAGTATGCACGATCGAACGTACCTATATGTGTATAGAGAAATTTCCCTCAAATTAATTTTCCACACACACACACGATGACCCCGCGATATCTATTTAAAATACAATATTCGATACCTCAAATGATCTTTATTGTGTGTCGTATATCAATGCACATAATTTAAATGATCATGATCGTACAGTTTTTTTTAAATATCTATATAGTTTAATTAAATTTTCTTATTTTAATTGAATCGATTAATAAGTACTTTAATGATTCATCACGATGATGATCGCACATAAATGCGATCGCGCGCACCATGGCGAGATCATTCGAAAGTGATTGTATACGCATGCGTTAGTTTTATTTTTTTTCTAATATATAATATTACATATTTAATTATAATTTAAATGAAAGCGCAAACATATATAATTATGTAAAAAAAACAAAACACAACAACATAAAAACAAAAGAAAAATGAAATTAAATTTAAAAAGCGTAAAAATTAAACATGATCGATCGCACATATGTACATTCACTAAATTTTTCGCCATTTTTACGTTTGTTTTTTTTTAAATCATACAAACATAACCTCAAAATCGAATATGACATAATCAATGAATAATTTTATAATCAAACATGAAGGTGATGATCGTCTTCATAATATTATATGTGTTGATCGGTAAATGGGTCATTGTGTCGTTTTAATAAAATCTCGTCTTGCAAATTTGTTGTTTTTTTGTTTTTTTTTTGGTGATCATGTTCTCGTGATTATATGATGATAAAAAAAATAAAAGACAAACGAGCTAAGTAAATAAAATATATAACCGTACATTTTAATGATCGTTTGCCGTATTTTTGATAAAAAAAGAAAACAAATTCAACATAACCTCAATTTTTTTTTTACAACTTTTTTAACGTGCAATTTGATTTGTGGTTTTGCTTCCGGTGCGATTGGACAACAAGATCATAAATAATGTTTTACCTGTTTTCGTCGTAATCTATAATCTTCTAGGAGTCGTGGAAATGCAAATATATTATCTAGCTATGTACATATATACATGTTGATCGATCGAGAATTTTTTAAAGTACAAATTTTATCGATTATGTCATCTTGAACAGAAAATCGATGTGTTATCATGATTTTCTTGTTATGCATTCGTATATTATGTACACGAACATGAATGATCGCATTTAAGTAAAACGTACAAATAATGCCCTTTTTTGGGTTTTCAACATACAGCAATACATGATCGCGATAAAAATAAGTACAGAAAATAATAAGTTTTCATCGAGCGCCATTTGATAAAGACATAAAGGAGGATAATAAAAAAAATTGCATCGTGGTTCCATCCAGGGTCGAACTGGAGACCTTCTGCGTGTAAAGCAGACGTGATAACCGCTACACTATGGAACCGCTCGAATAATATTCATATTGTTGCTGAATTGTACCCTAAAAAATATTTCTGTAATATATAACCTGCATACATAATATTTATACAAGCGATAAACGAGATTTGATTTTTAACACACAGTTAAACATTTTAGCACCTTTCATTTGTTTTGTTTATCTGTACAGTTCTGTACCTGTTTCGTGTTTATCTTCGAAGCAAATTCAGGTCACGAATATTCATTCATCCAGCATAAATTTTTGCGCATAAATTAAATTCTATAAATCCGTCTATACACACTTACGTATATATACCGCATACAACATTCACTTCTGTTGTGTGTGATGATCAACAATAGTATGTATATAAAACATAACTTTGACCTCCCTCCGCGTCTTTTGTACATACGTCTTTTCTTACAATATTCTTCTTCTTCCTCTTTTGCTTGGTGGATATATAAAATAATTAGCGAAAATCTTAAGAAATTTTGTATAAAAATGTTTGTAAGAACAAAACTGGAAGAAATTACCGTTTTTCATTGCTTTGAATTAACAAAACCGAAAACTATAAATAAATAAAATAAAAGCATAGCAATAAAAAAGCAACAACAATGCGAGCACATATTATAAGAAATTGTAATAAATTGTATTTGATAATCAAAAATTAATAAGAAAAACTTTTTATGTGTTTTAACACTGTGGTGGACAGGGCCAGCAAAATTTTTAGCATTGCTAAATGTTCCTGGGACTTTGAAGGCCATAAACCGGAACTTCGACGTTGTGTTGAAGAATACCCTCGGAACACCATACCTTCCCCCTGTAATTCATGCTGGTTAGAATGGATTACTCTCCCGTCTTTAGCGGAGTAAACTTCGTGAACAACAGTTGAATTGTTTTAACAGTTGTTGAGTGGCCTTCCAGTGGTTTAAGAAAATCAAGTTTTGAAACCGGAAGCTGGCATGTAAAGGTCAAAAAATTATTTGGTGTCAATGGTTCTACATTGGCGGAGTCGAATGGCGAATTAGTCAGTGGCCGACTGTTCATGATATTTTCGAAATCATTTGCAACTTTTCATGGTAAATGATCATGATTCCGTCCAGCAATTGCATTAACTATTTCTAAAGTAGTTTGTATCGTTTCCGTGTTTGAATTCGTTTATCGAGAACGATGTCTTCGTGGAATTTGTCCATGTTGTCCTCTATATACAGTGTAGACGGGAAATAACTGCGGTTTTAATTTCTGTGAGTTTTTGATTATCATCTTTCCAGAAAAGTACACTCTCGAATCTGCCACCATCTATACGTCGGATGGTGTTTTCGAATATCTCGGTACATTATGACATCGTTTATCGTTTAGGCATAAACGAAATTCTGGATCGGCTTTCGTTTCACATGATTAGGCCCATAGATGTTTTTACGAATGCAAGTACTTGAAATATACCGTAATTTTGTTGAATTCGATAGACTGTGTCGGCAGCGAAAGGTGTAGAATGTAAAGCTTTGCCTGGTCGTAGTTTCCACTAAATGATAAACTGACTGTTTTCGAATCATCCTGCTGCTTCATTAGGTTAATCGTTCATTGAATTTTGAGTGTCTGAATAGGATCATCCAATCCCCATTTGTTATCACGTATCTCTAGTTGACTCGATGCGTTGGCCTTATTCATAAACGAACTCATGGAGTTTCAAAATTTTGACTTTGGTCGGATCTTTTATCTTACAAGATAAATTGTATGGCATGAGTGGTTGGAATTTTTAATAAAACGTCACGGAAAACTATAGGATTCTGCAGATGGTTATCTACTATCAGAATTTTGAGCGTTGAAATCAAACTTGCCAACCAACCATATAAAAAACGATAAAGGTTTTCGGCTTGCTTTCTTTAACCACCGGATGTTCTGACAATTTACTCAGCAAGTAATTTACAATGGAATCAGACCGTCCGAACCGATTTCGTAGTATTGTCTTGAGTTATTGATCTCTGAATAATATGAGGTCAATTCAAAGGCTCTCCAAAGAATATCCGCCAATTATAATAGTATTTGTCGGGCGATACATTTTCTCATTAAATTTTCATGAGTTTGTTTGATACTGGATATTGCGAGGATTCACACCATCGCGATTCCGTTACGTGACTTTATGTGTTTGTATGGGAATTCATCCCAATATCAAGATCGATTCTCCGAACTCTACGACTTCATTTATTTGCCTCATCCATAGCTGGAGAGTTCTTTCGGCAGTTCAATCAATTTGTTGTTAATTTGCAGAGCATTCATCATTGATTGGATTTTATTTTTTTTAATTTTATGTTCGCTGGCAGTGGATCGTTGACGTTGAAAACGTTTTGAACGGCTGTTGTGACTGTCTATCATCATGCCAGTACTAATTTCTTCCACGGATCAGTGTCCCATCACTACACACACTAGCACCAGACAAGTTCACCGTGTCCTTAACTAACCAGCTGCCAATTTACTGGCAATGCACACATCACAAACTAACAAAGGCATTTGTCGAAAAAAAATTAATTTAGCTTTTTGACGTCTGTCATGCACCACTTATACCATATTACTGGAAACAAATATGCGGACTTTCTGAATGCAGCGGTACATGCAGAACGGCAAATGAAACACAAGTGCAGAATTATTTGACATTTAAGGCAAGTTTATGCATTTCTATCTTGCTGCAAAATATTCATCGTCCATATATTAGCCAATCAAAACTAGCCATTTCGTAAACAAATTTCCCCTTCCAAATTAAAATAATTTAAAATCGGTGTAAAGTGTGCAGCAGGCTGGCAACTGCTACAAATTAAAAATATGCTCAAATTTTCACTCATTTTTTAGCTCATTTTCTATTTATTTTTAATTTGTTTTGCTATATCTTGGCGAAACTGAAATGTCATTGTCGTCTTGACGTTGTCAAAATTATGACATGAATTTGCTGAAACTACAAATATTTGTATGTATGTATTTAATGGCAAGATTAATGTTAATTTTAATTTGTAATTACTAATTATAGTGAGGTTTCATTTTTTAAACAATGGCTAGACAACTTTTTGCGGTCGGTGCAAATAATTTTAATTCAATTTAAAATATCGTGCGGATGATGAAATTATTTAAAATAAGTATTTTTATTTATTAAACTTTTGGTTGTTTATTTTGATTGTATATCTCTAGATTCATGTAATGGATGGACTGTAAGTCAAGTAAGTTGGAAGTAAATATTTTTGGCAAAGTTTTGAGACTACATTTAAGATTTCACCAAGGCGTTAAGAAATTTGCTTGCAGAGTCGTAGATGTACTCGAAAATTTACGATTCGCCCTTATTTGAATGATCATATTCGAAAATGCCAGGGTAGTGAATGGCCCTATTTTGTCTAGTATGTGGAAAACTTATTATCACCGGATCAGTATTTTAACAACACAGACTTATACACCGTGGTGAACGTCGATTTGGATGCGAACTGTGTGCTAAACGATTCTATCGAGCAGATGCACTACAAAATCATATAAGGCTTCATACTGACGAGAAACCCTATCCCTGCGAGTATTGTTCGAAAGCATTTCGACAGCGTGGCGACAAAACATGTACACAGTAATTTCACTAAAATTGTGCCACGGCTCTATCAAGTTCAATTAGGTATGGGCTATCTAGAATTACCGCAAGTCGAGGTGCCACATCACAAATTGGAATATAAGCTACCCGTAGAAATGGACTTCTATCTAGATTTATTAAATAAATTAAAATTGTATTTATATGTACTTTTATACTTTTATTTCGGCATGTTCTAAGGTCGTTTGGTTTTCTGATAGTCTTAATTCATGATTATTGTAACCTTCTGGTGCATCCTTACAAGTGGGTTTGGTTGTGAAACTACAGAGTGTACAATTGTTTCCAGTATTAAAAACGGATGAGTTAGTAACATTTGGTGGTGGCCTTACGAGTTTGATTTCCCTCTCGAAAGTTTTATGCAAAGAAACTACCAACAGTAGTATTTTATGTGATATATTATCATCATATATACTTGCTTTGTAGATAACATCAGCAATTTACTTACATTATGTTAAAATTCTGTCAAAATTATATCAAAATTATGTTAAACTGACGTACTTTTTAACAACAACAAATTGAGCAAAAAACTCTGTACCAACATACTAGAAAAAAAAGCGGCTACCTTCACCCTGTTTGCACCAAGATAGAAATGCATAAACTCGCCTTAAAACACGTTTTGTATAGACTAAATGTCAAATAATCCTGCGTAGCATAGTTATGATGAAGAAAAAAAATGAGGATAACAACATAATACATATACGCGGTTGCTCTATTATCAAATTAATGTTGTTTTGTCTGGAAATAAGTGTTGATGAATAATACCCTCGAAAAACCATAATATGTGGAATCTGTAACACACAGAGCTGAAGGGACGGGATAATACTTATATTCATCTCCATATTTGATCTTAATCACCTATTTATCAAAATTCTAACCTCAAAAAGGTGTTAATATGATTTAATATTATATAATAAATTACCAATAAATTAACGAAATAAAATCTAATTAACAAATCACTATTGATGTACGATAATTTGTTATCGAATTAAATTTATATATTGAACAATAAACGGATGGTGATAAATGATCGTTATTAATATATTCTATATACTAAACCACATAACATAACCACAAAAAAAAACTATTTTAAATCGGATTAATTGTTCGGTACTATATATGTATAATATACGTAATTTACGAATTTACGGTTTAGCCTGTGGTGAACCTTTCATTTTATTATTTATATAAAAATGTAAAAAATGTGTATAAAAACAAGCACATGACTGTGGAACATTATGTTGACACAAGAAGACATAACCGTAATTAAAACATAAAATGTTTTTTCTCTCGCCAATTCTACGCATTAACCTTTAACACCTGCATTGTAGGTATAACACAATTTACATAATCGCATACTTAATTGCAATCTAAAATAACGGGTATCATAGAATAATTTATATTTAAATAATTTGTCAAACATGTATTAAAATTGCAGCCGCCATTTTGTTCAAAATTAAAATTGATGCCGATATTAACATTTTTTTTGCCACGTAGACATCTAATTAAAAAACGGTGAACTAAAAAATACAATTTAGTTGAGTCCTAAACCATTTATTCGGCAAACATTTATCGATAAGTACTTCTGATAGTGTATCGAAAATCGATATAAACGAGTTTTATAAAATTTGGTATGTGCACAAATTGGTTACGTTAAAAATTCATCAATCTTGAGACGTAATCACGACAAAACTGCAGAGCTTCGAATAGGAACTGAACCGGAACATTAAACCTGAAATATTTTCCGGATTTAAATCAGAATTGTAACCGAACGATAAACGTTTCCGTTCCTAGTTTTAACGAAACAAAAAGGTTGCCTTTTATATTTCAGGATTGGCAATCCTATAGTGCTGCTATCTGGTACTGGTAACTGGCGTCTCTATCATAAAGTTTGACATTTTAGACGACATATTTACTCAGTGGGAGTTTTTATATCGCCGCTGTTTTTGTTTGTTAAAGTGATTGCAAAATTTCATATCAGTGCATAAATGAAACTAAATCGTGATCTTTTTAGTGCGACGAACCTCAACGACGAATTTTGTAATAGTCAAAATCTGTTATTGTTCCGGAAAACATTGATGCCTGTCATGAACTGATACTGCAAGATAGTCATGTGTCTTATTCTGAGATTAAAGCATCCTTGGAAATTATAACATCGTGACACGAGACGAATCTTGGATCTATGCGTATGTTCATTAACGAAGCACATCGAAATATTGGTCATGTCGAAACCGTATATAACGGGGTAAATTCTGAACGATATACACAAACATTTGTTTGTCAGAAGTCTTCGGCGAAATAAGTAAATACAACCTAGCCGACGATAGATCATTCTCCACCACATGCCTGTTTTGGGTGTATCTGAATCGGAGATCGGGGTAGAAAAAATGCTTCAAAAAATAGTTCAAACTTATGCAAAAGTGTATTGATGTTCATGGATAATATTTTGAAAAACAATAAAACCATTTTCGATAAATAAATATTTGGTTTAATTCTCAAATTCAGAAATATATAAAAGGCAACCATTATTTTAGTTCCGAATTCTAATAGGGTCGGGGGATATAAAAGGGATTTATATCCATTGATTTCGATCTGGATGAATGATGATGACATCTATATGACCCCTCTGTTGAGATTGCAGAATCTAAGCGATGAGCCATGTTCATGTCAGTACAGACTGGTATGAAGCTATTCAATGTACAGGTTGCGCTCGTCTTCAAATTGGCTAGTAATGGTTTACGTTTAAAAATGCTCCATGATACAACAAAGCCAACGGTTCGTATTGGTTTCTCGTGATCGTTTACGATAAAATATAATTCGGTTCAGATTCGGAACTAAGCCCAGAACGAAAGGTATTTCCAAAAATCAGATCGATAAAAATATCGGTTCGCTGCCCTGATAAACTATATATAGCGAATTTTAAAAAAGCAATTAAATCAATTTGTGTGGCCAAAAACTGATTTGTACGATACCCAGTTTTTCATAAATTAGTAGTAAAGTAGAGCCTATACGTTATACGTAATACTAAAACAAACGAATCGACGACCCCCCAGTGTTACATAAAGTTTCAATTTTTTTTATTAAACTTTTTGTTTTCTTAATTATTGATGCGGTGAATGGTGGATGCGCGATCATCAATCAAGCACAAAATCAAAAAAAAAAATTAAGATTCCTTAAAGGTGTTTTCCCTGCAAGATCGACGACGATTATATATTAAAACAAAATTTCTTCTTTTATTGATATTTGCCGACTACGATTTTAAATGGATATTAAAGGGTTAATACTTGTTGTTGCTCTTGTATACATCATAATTGAATTCATCACGATGACGATAATTCTGTGCATATAGAGATCTAGAAGGGTACCTTCACTATATATATATAATATACGACGATGAGAGATGATCGATTTGTAATGGTATTGATGATAATTTTCATAATATTCGTTTTCCATGGGAGGGCTAAATAAATTTATTATATGTGGAAGAACTTTATCACGTAAATAAAATTAATTCTGTATATATATATATATGCCAAATGCACGAGTTCAAAGATCATAATTATATAGTGGCACAAATAAAATATATATAGTGGGATGTGACAACAACATGTTAACTCCCAAATTAATTTTCATCTTTTCTAATATTATTTACTTTTGACCCTGAATTCGTGTGGGTTTAAAATTTTATTTCGTATGGAGCACACATCAACTGTCATCTTATGTATGTAGGTACTCTATACATAACATAGAATTATGATTTATTTTATAATTTTGATTGAAAGATTTCGGTTAATTTACTGTTATGATAAGTTAATCGTGTGTGTTGGAATGTAAACATTTCTATTCAAATCGAATTTATAGATGCCACCCGGGAAGTTCCAGGGTATATTTATAGAGAGTAGTGTTATGCTATTATAAATACATAAACGTATGCATATAAATAAGGTGTCGAGAAATTTTGGGATGCTATTTTCTGAAATGTCTGAAGATCTCAGAAAAATTAAAAATGTTCATCAGGCAATACAATTCTTTCCCGATCCCAGGATTTCGAAAATCTTACCAAAATTTGATATGATCGTTTAAAAAATTTGTAAACAACTCGGATTATAACTGCTTTAAAAGGCAATTCTAATCCATTGCCAAACCTGAACATTAATCTATTGTCTGAAAATGTACCCTGTCGATAGGATTAATAGTTCTTGTGTCATTTTAACGACAGTTCACTGAAAAAGAAAATACGTTCACACTACATATACCGATTATAATGTATTCGAATTATTTGATGGGAATGGGATTGGAAATTGCTTTTGGATACAGTTCTGGAATACAGCCAATTGGAACGGAGATAGGCCTATCCTTGACTGATTATCATGAAACTTGACAAGTTGAATGGAAATGGGATTGTAAATTGATTGTTGGTTAATGTTCTGGAATATGGCCATCTGGAACGGAATCTAATCCAATCCTAGAACTATATCTTTTTGATAATACTGTTTCTGGATTGAACTCATTTAATGGCAGAATCTTCTGTAAGTATTCTGTCAGTAAAACTCGAGCATGTATTTTTATTGGCAATAATATCAATGCAGATCTTATTCACGAGTGCAGCTCGGCTGATGTTACGGTTGTGCTCACTACTCTGCTATCCGATAACTCCTGTACTAAACTGGTTATAGCCTCAGTTTATTTGCCGTATGACACTTCTTCAGCTCCTCCCTCTGAGGAACTCACTAATATTGTGACATGGTGTTAGAATAAGCATTATGTATATTATGCTCCATGTCCATCATTGATTTAATTTTACATTTTAGGGTGACGGATGACATGCTCATCTCTGATCACAGTTGTATCTCGTTTAATATTAACCTTAAACGACCACCTCTTAAACCTTACCGAAATCGTCTTTTCTCTCTCGAGCTTGGTTCTTTACTTACGCTACCGAGGGTCATTCGGTCGAGTAAAGACATTGAAAAACATCATGGTACTTGCATTGGCAATTCCGATAGCCTTCGAAAATCGTTTCCTCTTATCACTAATCGAAAAATTCGGAACAAACCTCACTGGAACTCTAACCTTAAAAAAATATAGAAATCTACTAGGAAACTGAAGAACAAAGCAAAATAGTCTAAGGATTGATTGGAATAATTTCTTGTTAACACAAAAGGAATATTAAAGAAGCTTAAGATCCGCTCATAGAGCCTCATGGTTGAACTTCTGCGAGGAAATCAACAGCCTCTTTGCTGTCGCTGGACTCAATAAAGCTTTGGCTAAGAACAGTGTGTGTAAACTTGATTCTCTTCGTCAACCGGGCGTACAGCTTACCACTTCCAACAAGGAAATTGGTGAGCTGCTCCTATTTGTTCATTTTCCTGGTAATATCGTCAACATGGATGATGTTGCTGCCGAGCTCACTAGGACGTCTGTTGGAAGGCCCGATTGGGATTTGGCTCACAATCACTGTTCCAAATTCTTGGAGCAGGAGTAGAGTGGTTTTTCTCCCGAAAGATGGTAAGTCCGATTATATGAACCCTATAACTTCCTTAGTCCTCAACTTTTCTTAAAGCTCTGGAAAGAATTGTCGATAGATAAATTAGAGACCATTTTCCAATCATCTCCCCACTCAGTAACATGCAACATGCTTACAGAGTCGGCAAGTCCTGTGAAACCACCCGACATGAACTTGTAACCAGGATTGAAAAATCCCTTAATAATAATATCACTTCGGCCTGTACCAATTTTTTAATTGATCGCACCATTATCTCATTGATTGGATCCATGCTCAAGCCTCGCACTGTTAAGGTGGAGCTGAATGGGGTGTTAGTTTTTGTTAGGTTTTGTAAGGTTACCAAAGGCTGTCAACACACAGGGATGTGATGCTGTGGCTTTTGGTCATTGACGATTTACTTGTAAAGCTGCAGCAATCTAGCTACATTGCACAGAGTTACGCTGATGATCTTGTTTTGAGAGTCTTAGGCAAACATCTCAGTGCCTTATCCGACCTTATTCAGCATGCCTTAGCTATTGTGAAGGCAAGGTGTACTAAAAGGGTCTTCACGTCAATCCCTCTAAAACTGAATAAATTATCTTTACAAGGAAGAGGAATACTGTTGAACTATCTGTTCCCTCTTTCTTTGGGAGAACGATCAATAAATGTGACCACATCAAGCACTTTGGTGTTGTCTTGAATAGTAAACTTTCCTGGAAGAATCACTTGGACTACAAGCTTCAAAAAGCAACTGCCATATTTTGAAAATGTAGACGAGCTTTTGGGAAATCCTGGGGCTTAAGCCCTTTAGGGGTTGCGACTTTTAGTTGTTGTAAGGCGAAGTACTTCATTAAGGAGCCCAATTTGAGAATAACGAAGGATGCTTTATCTTTAAAAAAGAATCAGTTAAGAAACTTGGTAGCGATTCTTACGGGACATAGCCGTTTTAAAGATCATCTACATCTTATAAGATCATCTTATTGCGAGGAATGCCTTGACGAAGATGATGACTGCCAAGGATTAGAGTAGTTCCGTTCCAGGGGTATAAATTCCAGAGTTTTATCAAAAAATCATTTTACAAGCACATGTTCCATTCAACTTATCAAGTTTCATGATAATCGGTCATGGGTTGGCCTAGTTCAGTTCCAAATGGCTGTATTCCAAAACTTTATCCAATCCCATTTCAATCAATTAATTCGAATTCATTATAATCGGGTTAATAGTTCCCATGTATTTCCTTTTTCGGTGAATTATCGCTGTGCAGTTTTCGGTTAATTGTGTTTTCGGTGAATTGCTTTTCAATGGATTGTCGTTTTCTGTGAATTGTCGTGCTCCAAATGCTGATCCATTGCCAATCCTGTGCATTAATCTATCGTCTGAAAATTTTATACAGCAGTTACTGATCGCAATATATGACGTTTAGTCAAGCGACGATCATTTGGAAAGGGACAATTTTTAACCTTTCTCAATGATCAATCATAACTTCGCGCGATCATTATAATACCACTTCGAATGATCATTATCATCATCATCATAATCACAATAAGTTAATTTCGTTTAATTTAATAATAGAATTAAATAATGTTTCAATTAATTATGCGTTCGTAAAACGAATTATTATAATTTATCATAATTTTTATCTGAATGGAAGAAATCAGTATATATAGTAGTGTACATATATATAAGAAGACATTAAGAAGAAAAATGATTTCATCTCAATCATTGCGCGCAGAGCATGTTGAATAGAATAATATGTTTTCATTATCGAAACCACTGGACACGGTTGAAAATGTTTATGATCATTTATTATGTATTGACACGTTAAGAAAAGCAACATAGATACACATTATAAAAACATATAATGTATAACCGGCAATTATAAAACGATCGTAATTATTATATAAATATAATCCCGTTTGTACATAATTATTATGTATACTCTCTTATCCAGCTAGCTAGCTATATATATGTAGTATATATGCGTTGTTGAATCTATGTCCATACCCAACAACACATAATTTTTCGCTTGTAAACAACCTATTTTCCATGAATATATTAAATCTAACTGTCACATATACACGTTATTTTCTTGTCTGTGTCAACGTCGTTGTCGTAATCGCGGTTGTCGTTCTAAGATCATCCATGCAATCCACAACAAAATCAGCCAACCTGTTTAAATTAATCTTGTATATATATATACATACATATGTATTACGTGATGTGTGCGCCATGCTGTCATATGATACAGTTGATATTCACACTTTGTAATTTTTTTGTTGATGAAACGGCAGAAAACGTTATGATTATGTGTGCAATTAAATGTTATAAAATATTGTTGGCAAGTGCCTCCGTGGCGCAATGGTTAGCGCGTTCGGCTGTTAACCGAAAGGTTGGTGGTTCGAGCCCACCCGGGGGCGTATTTTTTGATTCTATTACAAATCAATTAATCAGGCAAAAAAAATCAATTTTCATTACCATCAGCTTATACAACCAGAACAAATCTGGATTGGCCCAAAAAGGTAGACCGGTTAAAATTTAAATCAACACTTCATCACATAGTACACAAATTGTATATATAGTTGAAATTGCGGATATATCCAAATCGAATTGATTTTTGCTTGCGAAGAAAGACAAAGCACCAAGCAAAAACATAATATTTTCTTATCTCATTGGCTAAATCGCGAATAAATCGCGAAATTAATATCAACAACAACAACAACAAAATACGGTTACAACAATTGCTACAATTTGCTATTCATTTATTGCTTTGCGATCATAACACACATATACAAGAAACATTTCTATTGTTTTGATCTTCATAGCACAGTCTTCTAAATTTGATCACGATTTTCTTTTTTTTTTTGGTTTCGTTTCTCGAGTCTCGATATCGCGATTACGAGTTGCGCGAATAGGTCACTTAATAAAGGGACTTATATTTATTTTCTATACGTGGGTCATGCTACTTGTAATTTGCTTCGAAAAGCAAAGTGCTGAGGATTTTGGGAAGTATTTACTAAAAGTAACATTACGAGGTGAACTAGCTATACATTAGGTAGATTTAGCTAAACCTGAACTTTTGCGTTACGATCAATATTTATAAAAAAATTAAATCTCTATACTAAAGTTTGTTCGAACTTGCCAAGCATTCACATAGTAAAACACACGAAAAATTGTCTAGCACTGATTCAAGACAATTATCCGTGAGTTTTACTATGTGAGTGGTTGGAAAGGTCGACTGAAATGTTGGTATTGGAAAAACGACAAAATTTGAGAAAATATTTATTTGAAATCATTTTTCAACTACTGTAAAAGTCGATTTTAAGTATTTTTGTTTTATTTAAATACGTGTTTTTGCTTATTTTAACTTACTCAATCCGTAGATCATTCAAAATTGAACAACCTAAACGTTAAATATTTACTGTTGTGAATTAGAGTAAAAGTCGACTTTTACTCGAGTATTGGTCCGCAGCCCATATATCAGAATCAATGTTATCATATTATTCGATCAAATTTCTCAGTTCCACTTGTACTAATCCAGAAAAATCATTAAGCCTGATCTTAGATGATGCTTTAAACCGTAACCTTCTTTTATAATTATTATTATTGTTCAAAAACTTTTAGGAGTTACATTTTTTGAGTTTCTATGTAGAAAGTAAAAATATTTTCAAAATTCATTTTGAGAACAAGACTATCACAACTGCAAGCTTCGAATTCTAAACGTTAATAGAACAAAAAAAAAAATACTAAAAATCGACTTTTACCATATAATAAATAGTTTATACCCGTGTATTGAACCACAAACTTAAATAATTGTCGGATAATGTTCTGGAATACGGCGAAGTGAAAATGATTCTCCAAGAACAATCTTTGTTCCACCGCATTTTGCCATATTCCAATAATACACCCAAAAACTATTTTAGAAATCGTGTCTTTGCTAAATTTCGTTAAAAAAAACTCTGCTAAATTTGCAATTTAAATTTTTAAATTTTTCCAAAATTTGATAACAGGTTGACGTTAGTGAAAGTACTCAGTTAATTAAAAAACAATGCATAGCAATAAAGGACGTTACATAATAGCTTTTAAAAAAATTTATACGAAATTTATAGCGAAGACTCAATAATAATATTGGCATTTCAATACCACGTACGCAGTAGGCCATTGAACACCAAAGTGGTATTGAATAAATAGCATTGTTTTTGTAAAAGGCCGAATAAAATGCGCCAAAATTCATTTTGATCAATTCTCAAATGATGTTTGTATAGTAAAGTGTAAAACGAAACCAAACGAGTATCAATACTCTTAAAAAGAGTATATCTGGTCAACAAGATTGAATCAATTTTTCTATTATCATCTGAAAGCATGACATGGAATTGAACTGCACTCTTCCGTGTAATATAAAAACTGAAGAAGAATTCTTATTCGTTGACTCCATGCTTGATTTCGATCTTTACCAAATTAAAACGATTGCCAATAATTTGGAAAGATTCCCGGATCTTTTTTTTCATCATCGCACTGAGACTGATGCTTTCAGAGTAACTGAATCACTAAATCCATTTATCTTTGGACATTGTATTTGATACAACCTACTGTATAGAAGCAGTAAATTGGGGTGACATTTTAAATGCAATTACAATGTCAACGCAAATGTCGACCAATTTATCTTACATCAAGGCTATACACTCTCTTCGCCGCCCTCGTTGAACAGTAAGTAGCGTCCTTGCTTTGTTATTCAAGGGTCTCGGGTTCGATTCCCAGTGGTGACAAAAAATCACGGTTGGGTGTTTTTAATGTGTAAGTATATGTGTTTGTCCGAGAATTAGTGGCATTGCGAGCGCCCAACTTTAATTTTAAAGGCTCTACACTCCATATGCCTATTTTCAATAAAGAACCAAACATTCATAACCTCATTCATTCTTACCTAGCTAATACCGATGGAAAAATAATAGAGAAACCTAAACAATTTTGGAAATACTTTCGATCCAAACGTGAAATCGAAGGAAATCCGTCCATCAAGAAATAGCGCAGACATGTTTGCAACAATTTTTCAATCAGTCTATAGACCACAAGATTATACTGCAGATACACTGATCAAATTAGCAACAATAATACATTAATTATTCTTACTGTCATATACGAAAAGGACGTTGTACCAGCCTTAAGGGAATTTGGAAATGGATGTGGGCGACGGATGAGGGATGATATATCCTCTTCTATATTTTAAAAGTTCAAATATCATTTCAAAGAGGGATGATATGTCAACATTTTATCTACCAACAAAGGGTCACGCCTCGACGGTTCCATGTGGATGCGTTTTTATGGGTGGCGAAATGTAGGTGAAATTGAGTTAGCAGGTCAAAATTTGTGTCTTGCCAAAAATCGTAGCAATGCTCCCACTAAGGGACTTCAAGTTAGATAAATTTTCAAAACGAATTATGATCTGGATTTACAGTTGTGGAATCAATAGCATGTTTTGTCACATCCTCCACAATGAAGTCGAATAAATACACAAAAGAATGGCTACAGTTACCTATTTTACCTCTAATTCGCTGACACAAGCAGTAATGGTTTGGCCTATCTAGGAATTCTGGGCAAGTTTTTCTATTAGAGTGACAAAGACAAAGTTAAAATTTTAACAGAAAACAAATACAAAAAAAAAATCTCCAATACGACTTTACTAAATCGCCATTACAAAATACAACTGCAAATGGCGCATTTCACATCAAATCGCTATAATATCGGAAGTTATCGACAATGTCTTAACTGTCGACGTTGACACAAACCCTTGCCAAGAAATCTACGTGTGATTTTACTCCAATTTCGCCATAGAATCATTTCCAACAAAATGAATGCGCATTTTACTTGGTCAAACTCAAATTAGTATTCATTTTGAAATTGTGTCTTCGCTAAAATTCGTTAACAAAACTCTGCTAAATTTTCGATTTATTTTTGTTGTTTAAAATTTAGCAACAGAGTTTAGTTTTATTAGTTTTGGTTTAAACTGAGGTTTTAATGAAAATACTCAAAAAATTGACAAGCGATGTTAAAATAAAATAAATTTCAAAAAAGACATTGTCAATATGTAGCTTTAAAAACATTAAATAGTGCGCCATATTGACTGTGAATCAATACTCGGTTAAAAGTCGAATGAACACTCTAATCTGCGATAAATTTATTTATTATAGGGTAAAGTGAGTACACAAAAGTAAATGTTTGATATGTAAGTTGTTCATTTTCTATTGTTCTACGGATTATATGGGTTTAAAATAAACCAAAATATTTATTTCAATAAAACTAAAATACTAAAAATCGGCTTTTACCGTAGTAAATGGTTGACTCGCGTATTGACCCACTGCCTCAAATGCTTTTTGGATAAAGTTCTGGAATATGGCGAAGTGAAAATGATTAATCACGAAAACTTTGGTTACATCGCAGTAATACACACAAAAGCCATACTAGAATTCGTGTCTTCGCTAAATTTCGGCAAAAAAAACTCTGCTAAATTTTCGATTCGAATTTTCAATTTTTTCAATAATTTGGTAACATGTTGAAACTAACAATAGTGAAAATATTCAGACAATTGAAAAACAATGTCAAAATAAAATGAATGTCAAACGACAGTGTCAATATAGCATTTAAAACTTTACAAATTAAATTTAGCGAAGACTCAAAAATAATATTAGGTTTTCAATAGCACGTACACAGTAGGCTATTGAATACCAAAATGGTATTGAATAATTAGCATTGTTGTTGTAAATGGTCAAATAAAATACGCCACATTGGCTGCGGACAAATACTTGAATAAAAATCGATTTTTACGTTAATTTTCGATAAATTCATTTACCCTATCAAAAAGTAGGGTGAATCCGAGGACACAAAAGTAAATGTTTGAAAATTGTGAAATTTTAATTAAAGTTTATTATGTGAATTCTCAGAAAAATTGAATTTTCAAACCAACTGTCAAATCTTGTAAATTTATAAATTCTAATTCTTTTCGACTTTGAATTTACTGTCAACTTAATTGTCCAAACATTCCAACTCTTACAACCCTAAAGCTCAAGGGAAAATTGTTACTATATAGTTTTTGGTGGTTGAATTTAGTTTTAACAAAAATTGATAGGAAATTTCATCTGAATACTGCACGAATTGAAGAATTTAAATTCAATTTATCACAATTTTTAATTCAGTCAAACCAATTTTCCCATAGTATATGGTTTGCAAAAAACTTGATGTGTATCTTAAAATTGAGTTTTACCAAACTTGCCTAACAGCGCTTCAGTATTATAAAAATTCAGCACTAACCTTAATTAAATAATGTATCAGTATAATAGAACACTATTAATTGTATCCAATTCAAATATTAACACTGACTGATCTTCACTTTTTTGGTATTCGAAAAAAAATATTTTAAACACACATAACCACAGCAAAATTCATAAAATATTCCGTTAAAATTCAAAAAAATTCAAAAAAGCACTTTTCACAAATTAAATTAATTTTATTTTTTGCACCAATTTTATATAATTCACTAGAAATAGATCACGAAACTAAAATTAACGATCGCGTATTATACAAAAACATATATCATCGTGTGATCGTTTTCTTATTACGTTTAGTAAACAGCGCGATCTTTCACCGACAACCGACAATTGTATACTGTTTTGTGGCTGCGGCTATTATTTTTGTTGTCTTATGTTGTTTTGTTTGTTGTTATGTGCTCAGCTGAATTTTAAATCGGATGGTTAAAGTATGTATATAAGTATGTACAAAAAAAACGCGATACACGAAAGAAAATGTTAAGAAGGTAGAAATGTAGAGTGTATTGAGTAGTGTATAGTGAATCTTAACGTAAATCTCTTTCAGAAATTGTTTTTTTTTTTTGTGTACTTTCTCGTAATGTGCTATTGTATTGTGTGCGGTTTGTTGCCTTTTTTTATGTATTATTGTTATTGTTACTATTATTATTATATTATTACAGTTTATGTACGTATAATTGTTGTTGTTAGTTTTTTTGATACTATATAACCAACTATACTTTAATAGATTTTTTTTGTATTGTTTATGATCGTAGATTTAATAATTTTTTGCTATTTAACCGTTTTAAGAACAGCATGCAGCTAAATGTCTAATTAGATAGAATAAATCACACATTGTTGGATGAGGATGCCATATACACGTCACTAGACAGCGTATTCATATACGTTAAGCTTAAAAACCATCGAAGATACTTTATAGTTTGGTAACCCATTCCTCACGTCGATGCAACGTCTCAAAGTTTCGCAAAATTAAATTTTTAGACATTTAACTAATCATTTTAATCTTTTCGTCGGCACGACTACGAGTACATTGCCACGTTTTAGTTCATCAGTCTGGTAACATTTCTTACATTTTCTCTACTATTCGGTCGCTTAATATAACATAATGGTATTTTATATAATCGTGTACTAAATATATATAGTTATGTTGGGTATTAGCGTGGGTGAGGATATTAAAGTGCGGCTGGCAGCTGGCAGTCATTCTTTGTAACCTCTAAGGCCACTGCTAAAATTTAAAGACCTATATCAAGTGCCGTGAAGCTGAAGCTTTACAAAGCGTTGATCAGGCCCGTTGTTATGTTTGGATGTGAAAGTTGGACACTGACGAATGAGTACGAGAGATGGCTCCTTACATTTGAGAGAAGAATCATGCATGTGATTTACGGCCCAAAACGCGAAATAGATGGTACATACCGGGCTCTGTACAATTTCGAGATCAGAGATCTGATGAAGATCCCCGATATTATACATGAAGTACGATCTCAGTGAGTACGCTAGCTCGGTCACGTTCTGCGTGCTGATCCGGACCGAATTGTGCAGCGATCTCTGAAAGGAGAGCCACCATATGGCAGGCGCAGAGGTCGTTGCAGGCGACGATAGCTCCACGATGTAGAGAACGACTTGACCTCTTCAGATTGTCTTAGACAGTACGAAGACCATGCTCAGAATCGAAACCGTTGGAGCCAGATGGTTGACTCAGTAAGGGGCCAGTAATGGCCCTTAAAAACTGTTTATTATTAGGTATTAGCATGATGTGCTCTTGGTTTTCTATTTTCGACGTCCGTTTCTGAAATTGTTTATGTATAACTTTTTTGTTGTGTTAACAACTTTAGAGACGACTTGTTGAAAATTTGGTTAAAAAATAACAAAATCGTCTGGAGAATGACTAATCCGTCGGAAAAATAACTTTTTTGGAAATAAAATAACTGACGTAATTTTTAAGGATGATCATTAATTAAATGGTGGGGATCGTCTAATCAAGTTAAAACATAAAAATGGTTTAAGGCACATGCGTTTTTTGCGAAAAGTTATACCAATCCATTCGTGCTGCTTGGGAAGTGTGACTATGGCAGAATTTCAGTTATTTAATTTTCCAAAATCATTCCCATTTTCAAATTCTGTATTCCTTAATTTTGGGCCATGGGCCCTCTTAATAATCTCTAATATTTGGCTTTGCTGTTAATAATTTCGATAGACCAACGTCCACTTATGTGTGTTAAGGTATGTTAATTAAATGGCTGCCTTATTTTCCTCGTGTGACAAGTCGTGTCATTTAGTATAGAGAAACACGTGCGCATTCGACGTCTGGAGTATCGAAACGTGTCTTAGGCGTATATTCAAGTTGTACTAGTATGATGGCGTGATGTTCGTTATATAGTAAAAATTGCTCAAAACAAGAATTATCTTTTCGTGATTCGACTACTGGTTGCGTGATGGCGCTAATGAATGCTTAATTCAATTTATATTTTGTAGTAGTTTCGAATTTTCGGCAAATCTAGAATCCCCTCACAGATGGAAAACCATGGATTTTATACGGCAAATCGTACGGCTTTATATCGTTTCGTAGCTGATATTTAATCGGCTGCATTTAGAATACTGTAGACCAGTATCTCGATCTGTCGATAGATATTGATAGCTGTTTGTCTTTGATTAAGACAACGAATTGCTAGCGTAACCGGCGAATAACCTAATATGGCACATTGTATGGTGCTTGTAAACCAGTAAGAAGTTTGTCAATCCTGACGAAGAACTAATCGCAGTTGTCGAGTGATTTTGGAACAAAAAAATCGTTTTTTTATTTTCGTTATCTAGTTGTCGTGGGGATAAGATTTTGTGTGTTGCTGGTTGGTATATAGGTGAAAGAGGACTTTTGACGAAAAACTCACCGTTTAGCTTGATATGGTTTGACCATAAACTATTTTAGCTGGTCAGCACTTCTGATTTTCTTTAACTGTTGCTCGGATTTGAAGCAAGACCATTGGGATTTCAGAGCTCCAATGAATCTTATTTTCTCTGACCATTCAAGCAGCTTTGAGCTTTCGATGGAAGCGCTCGACCATGCTATTGGCTTGAGGATGGTAAGCCGTTGTACGTATCCGATGTGAGTCGAGGAGTTTTATCAACTCCGAGAAAAGTTTGGACTCAAATTGAGTTCATTGATCAGTTGTGATGTCACAAGTAAGTATAGATAATTTAAGATAATAAGTTTATTTATTGGCCGGACGAAGTGGTCCCATGATGTCTAAAAGAATATGTTCGAATCGATGTCAGCCGATTTCAATAGACCAAATATACAAAGCTCTAGTCTCATAAATGAACTAGCGTGACACGTGGAAATAGAAAGTATAAATTCTTAGTAGAAAGTGGATTCTGAAGTTCCAGGTCTGTTTTTTGTGCTTTGATAGCCGTTTCGTGATCAGTGGTTCGTGATAATATATCTGCAAACTTGTTGTCTGTATACTGAATATCCGTGGTAAATCGACTAATGTAATCCAAGTGGTGCGATTGCCTTGGATAACGTCAGTTTTAGATTAAATTGCTCTAGTCAAAGGTTTGTGGTCGGTTTAGATGGTGAAGTCCATTGAAGATCCTCAATAAAGTATCTGAAATGTCTGGTTACCAGATGAATTGAACGTAATTCCCGAACGAATGCATAATATTCGAGAGTTTCTTTGAGAAAAATCCCAATGGTGCCCAACAATCGTTATTTTACAGTTGCAGAACAGTCCCAACGGCCGTGATCGATCCATCTATCTATCGAAACGCTAACAGTGTTATGTTAGTCAATTCATTTTTTTAAGTGTCGAGGATGCGTTTTGGCATTCTTCGGGCCAAGAGAAGTTGGCTTCTTCAATGGAACGGCCAAGTGAGAATGAATGGGTGTGAGTATTGCGTCGAGCTTTGGAATAAATCGATGGTAGTAATTTACTATGCCGATGAAGCGATGGATACTCTGGATTGATGTGCGACCTGGAAATTTCCTAGGGAAAACGCAGAATAGTATTAGTGGTGATCTAGTGGCTGAGAAAAACAAGAGTGTCTGCGTTCGATACGGAATTCCAGCTCGAGATGTATCGTCAGTTGAGATCTAGTGTGGAGAAGAAACTGAAATAGGTGTCGATGTTCGGCAACCCAATGGAAGATAACCTTCCGTGACAATGTGATGTACAGCATTGTAAAGAACCGGCAATTGTGGAATGTTTCGGTGTATAGGTGTACTGATCTATACCGATGTGGCATGTGACAACTGAGTCGCTGAACATGTTCGCCAACTCCATCGCCGCGCCTATTCGTTTTCATGGCTGATGAAGCGTTCATGGTCGATGCAAATTGCCCGAATCCACATGTCTAATAGCATTCTCGTGCGCCGCCCTTGATAGCACAGTAAGTAGCGTGCTTGCTTTGTTATTCGAGGGTCTCGGGTTCGATTCCCGGTGGAGACCAAAAATCACGGTTGGGCGTTTTTAATGTGTAAGTATATGTGTTTGTCCGGGTATTGCACCGTGGGCCCATTGTGGCATTGAGTGCTGGAGTAATCCGCCCAATTTAAAAAAAAAAAAAAAATTCTCGTGCGGCTATAACGACTATGGACTTTATTAGTCGATTCACAACACAATCTCCAGAGTGGCAAAAAGTTATGTAATTTCAATAAAGATCTACGCCATGCTTTCTTTTGCTCTTTGTATTTCCTCTTGGCGGCCTTTACAAAATTAAAAAATTCTCTGTCCCACCCGGACTCTTTGTTATTTCAAGCATAATGTGTCGCTGGCCCTAGTTGTCTGTCTATCTATAAAGCCTTCTACTGACTATAAGAATTCGACTGGTAAGTAAAACTAAGTATTCATCGCCTCCGTGGCGCAATTGGTTAGCGCGTTCGGCTGTTAACCGAAAGGTTGGTGGTTCGATTCCACCCGGTGGCGAGTATTCTTTTTTTCTAAAGTATCACAACAACTGTATGTAACAGCCTGTAAAATTGTTCGATTAAGTGCGCGCAATCGCGAATTATTTTGGTTTTGCTTTTTGTGTAAAACCATTTTACTTTTTACCACAAAACTTTTAAATCATAAAAATATAATTAAGTGATTGTGTATAGTGTTAAGAAAATCCGAAAACAAAAGAAAATGGTTTTAAAGACATTCAGCCAAGAAACTATGACATATTATAGAATTTCTAGTATATGGAAGTTATAACGGTTTTTCTGATTGATTTTCCACGTGAAGTGCGCAGGTGGTCGATTTAATGAGAAAACCGCACGTACATCGAACTAAATCAAGATCTATAAACGGTTGATTTGATTCTTATTACACCGATATAAGTTTTAATAATTCATTCAGTTTCTCGTTAAATTTTATTTTATTTGGATATACATAGTAGTATAAGTAACCGTTAACCTACTAACTCTTGGATCCACATCCATGATAAACCACTAAAATCAATAAACTATCAAAAACCCATTAAGAATTTTTCATCATCATCAAACAACGACGATGTAAGTAAAAAAATTTATCAGGTTGCATTGTAAACTGATTTCGACGTACACCTGTATCGATACTTGAATTTCTTATGTAAACCTAATATCATCTTGTAACATCGAGGTGCATTATAAATTAATTAATTTCGAGAATTTTGTTTTTTGTTCTGATCTTCAATGTCTTAACATCTTAAGTTATTTTTTGTTTTATTTTTTATTTTATTTTTCGGTGAGATAACCGTCTTATTAATTCTTATGTATATATGGTTTACAGTTAACCGAATATAAGAAAGTAGAATACGAATTTTTGTTGTTTTTGATTTTGGGCGCACACACTTAATCTAGATCGCTCCTTTTTGTTATGTAAATTTATTTTAGTCTCGATGGATTATGTTGGTCATGGTCATTATGAATTGGTCAGTTACACAATCTGCGAGCAATAGATCGTTTTTGGATCGATCACTTTTGATTTCTATATACATGTAGTCGTCACTATACACAATATAAATAATTTGATGATCTCTAAGAAATCGTGACCACTTCACGTTTTGAACACTATTGCAAATATAATGTGGACGATGTACCCATAACATAGAAGAATGGTTTCAATTCGGATTGATTACAATTATTTTCACCAAAGCAAACTGGAACTTGACGAGATGTAAAAAGTTTGACACGAAACATTAATGAAATTTTAAAAATCGGTTGGAAATTTCTTACAACTCGTTATCATTTCAACTTTTCTTATTTTGTATGAAGAAGTGTCATATAAACATTATTTAATCCCATTTTTAAAAATAATTGGGTCACCTCAACTTTCCAGACATTTATTTAAACCTGTTTGATTATTTTACAAGAAGGTATTCGTAGAGTATAGATCAAAGTCCAACAAAATAGGTCCAATATGATACAAATCGCAAAACAAAAACTAACCTCAAATTTTATTTTTTGTAATATAATTGATCAAACTTATTTCTATTTTATACTTATTGGAAATTAATATTTTTTAAACCAAGAAATACTCAGATAAAACTAATAAATCAATTTTGTGCATCATCTGAAAATGAACACGATATGTACATACAAAATATATCGTTTCGTAATTTGAACGAACGAAACTTCTTTGTAATTTTTTGTACCAAACATTTTTGATACATATGATATCCATATATAATTATAGGTCGATGGTCGATGATTAAACTAAATCTACAGTGACATCTGAATTCTGGAATAAGTACTTTAGTAATCAACAAACAAACATAAACGTCAAAAGTAGTGGCAATTGGCGTGGTTACTGAAATTGTCCTGTGTTGTGTTCGTCGGAGTCGGGGCCAAAACATTATTTTCTGTTTTAAATTCAATTAACAAGCTTTTTTAGAAAAATGAATTGTATATGTCGAACGTGTTTATTGCCAGACAAATATGAAATGGAATCAATTTATTCAATAAAATGTATCAATGACGAGTTCATTACAATCTCCAAAATGATTTCACTTTGCGTTGGATTAGAGGTAAACGAGTATACAATTGGTGTACCCCAGTTCTTTGTGTCGAATTGACTAAAACTTTAGAATTTTTTTTAGTTTTCTAAGCATGATAATTTCACAAATGTTATATGCAGAACATGTATAGATATTTTAATTTCTGCATACAGTTTTCGAGGAACATGTTGGGATGCACATATTAGCTTGCTTCTGCGAGCCGCCGACCAAAAAAACAACGCTGTGACGGAGGTTAACGATGTTATTGAAATTTTAAATGGTACGGAGAAGTGTTTGGAGCTTCAGGTCGATGATGTTATTTCTGAAATTTTAAGTTCTACGGACGAGGAGGAGAATCTTGAGAATGACGCCAATTTTTCTGAAATTATAAATTGTACGATGGAGGATGTGAACCTTGGGAAGGATGAGAATATTATTAGAATTCCAAATGGTACGAAAGGCGATGAGATTATTGAGGATAATCGAACCAAAATTGAAAATGCCATTACAGAGAAGGCAGTTGCAAGTGATCAGTCAGCTGTAGCACAACCAAAATTTAACTATCTAGAGGATCATACGCGGGATGCACACATTAGCTTGCTGCTGCGAGTCGCCGACCAAAAAAACAACGCTGTGACGGAGGTTAACGATGTTATTGAAATTTTAAATGGTACGGAAAAGTGTTTGGAGCTTCAGGTCGATGATGTTATTTCTGAAATTTTAAGTTCTACGGACGAGGAGGAGAATCTTGAGAATGACGCCAATTTTTCTGAAATTATAAATTGTACGATGGAGGATGTGAACCTGGGGAAGGATGAGAATATTATTAGAATTCCAAATGGTACGAAAGGCGATGAGATTATTGAGGATAATCTAACCAAAATTGAAAATGCCATTACAGAGAAGGCAGTTGCAAGTGATCAGTCAGCTGTAGCACAACCAGTATTTAACTATCTAGAGGATCATACCGAGCTTATATATGATAAAGTAGGTAGTTGTTCCAAACGATACAATTGTCTAAAGTGTACTTATTTGTTCGTACGCCGCGATGTAATAATCGATCATTTAAGATTGGCCCATGATATTATTATAACGCTACCAAACGGCTGTATGTCACATACATGTAACATTTGCCATAAATTGTTCGATTCACTCGCCGCACTAAGAACCCACAAAGTTCGGGTTCATAATCCATCCACGTACATTTGTGAAGTGTGTGGCGCAACAATCAAAAATAAAATATCACTTGAAATACATCTCGCAATTCATTCCGGTGAAAAACGACACAAATGTAGTATATGTGATTATCGTACCGCGCATAAAAACGGTATGGGTTCACACTATCGATCAAAGCATTCTGAATACAGACCATATATATGCCATATTTGTGGTAAAGGATTTCCATTGTCTTCCGCCCGGTCGGCTCATATGCTTACACATTCTGATCCGCAATACGATTGTGTGGCATGCGAAAAACGATTTAAAACTCGGACCCAATATAATAAGCATATTGCAGTTCATGATATATCGAAACATAAGGCATGTGATTTGTGTGGAAAAACATTTACTAAGCAATCGGCTGTGACGATACACCGAAAAACGCATACGGGTGAAAAAAATCATACGTGCAAGGAGTGCGGCAAAGGTTTTTTAAGGAGAAGCTGTTGGCGGACTCATATGAAAGTCCATCATAATCAAATTGTTGTATAAATCGGATTAAATTTTTTAATATGTATTAAAGCGGCGTATTATTCGAATTACTATTTATCATTCCTTATTACCATTTCCTTTTCAAACTGATTGAGTAAAGTGTAAGTTAACACTGTAAACTTCTTAAATCAATCGGCTGATTTCCAGGAATATAACCCAATTTTATTCAAGTATAAAGTACTAACTATTAAGGTTGTATTCCAAATAACGCGTCACAATCATATTTTCGTTAATTTCTCGACTAAATCAATATTTTGCATTAACTTCCAATCGTTTTTTATTTAAAAGCTTCACGAGATGGCAGGCATGTTGGTAACAAGAAATGATTTATAATAAATCGTTTGATTTACAATTATACATCCCATTTTCGTCAACACAAAAATATACAGTTGGTACGAAAATCGTCATCCCAAACTTTTTTAATATATGGTGGAAAAAAATTCTTCTGGGAAAGTCGTTAAAAGGATTGATATTTTCTCTTTGCGAAGTTAAGGACCCTGGTAGCAACCATAACGCCAGCTCTGATAATTTTGTGACCGTTGGAATTACCGCAATATAAATAAATGTGGTACCTTTTCCAACTTTTCAAATAGAAAATAAATTAACTAAGATTCGCTTAGTAGCGCCGAGCGAAATGGGAATAGTCCAGCATTAAGTTCTTTTACCGATTACTGGCGGAATGTAAATTCAATGTAAAGGAGTATCTGTCATATTATGCATTTTGATTATATGCTTAAGTCCATCTTGAATGGGGCCATTGACTAACGGTGCCAGGCCCGTAGTAACTATAATCTTGTGTATAAGAAGATATCTCTAGAGAGTCGTGTTGCTTGATAGTGCAGCACTATGTTGGTGGTAAACTCCATCTAAGACGAAATATAAACCACGAGACCGATTCGTGAGGGAAAGTTGAAATGAATTCTGAATAGAGAGTTAAACAGTACGTGAAACCACTAAGAGGTTAAGCCCAATGAACCCGAACTTGTTAAAAAGGAGATTCATTGTAATAATAATTCATTTTATCAAGGATAAATATGTTTTACACTTTTCTTATATTATCGCCTTATTGCGATGTGTTATCAATATACTACATTTGTAGATGCTTCACTTGTGTATGTTTCTTAAGGATCTATAAAAATATCTGACAATATGATGATACATGAATCTCATCGTTCGACCATATTTGCAACGAAATTCACTACGGTTTATGCTAAATAGATGCAGTGTGAGTATCGATCTTGTTTGCAATGAAACGATTTGGAATACCTTTGGGACCCATCTTGAAACACGGACCAAGGAGTCTAGTATATATGTGAGAGTAATTGGGCTCTTAGGACAGGTGCAGAGCAGATGGAGCACAGTTTCCTCCTCCTCCTCATCACCACAGCTGCGGCAGAAATCATGGACAGAGGCACCCAGTCTGCTCGCATGTTCCCTGATGAGACAATGATGGGACATAGCTCCCACGACAATACCAATATGGTGCCGTCGAAGCGATATCAGTTGACCGGATCTGCGCCGGTCAAGCCCAGGCCAGATCTGCCTGGTTATTACAGACAAACTAGCGTTAGACCGTCTGACGGTCGTTTCTTTTATGGCTTTCTTTTCCTAATTTACATGAAGCAAGCGGTATCTTTATGTACAGCTTGCTTTTGGATATAAGGCAAGCTGTGCCCTTATTGCGGTTCAGTTGATATGCCTTTAAATTCCCTGCGTTATTGAAGTGCCCTGTTACTCACATCAAGCGGATGTTGAACTGATCTGTATGATTGTAGCGTTTTAATAGTATCCTGGCTGTCTGTAAAAATGCAAATATCCCTCGTAGATATTACATTATACTTTGTAGCAGCTCGAATATTCGACTCACCGATATTCGATTCTGCCACAAACAAAATAATTAGTGAAATTCAAATATAATCCAACTTATTTGAATTAAGCGTTCACTAACCCCATCACATATCAATCTATCCAACCAACACTATCTAATAACCGAACCATTACTATAAAACATTTATAGTAAAACCATCGCCATCCAACCAACATCACCACGAACTAACAATGTTCGGTGATGCAAATAATAATCCACTGCACTACATAAGTGCAATGTCGACCGTCGCCGGCGCATGTGTTCCCTCTTCACAAAACGAAGACGAAGGCGACGTCATCACACAACAAAACAAAAACACAATATTATCGTCCATTGCGATTTTAACTCTCGAACAAGAAAGATTCGAACCTCTCAACAATTTTGTGTGCAAGTAAAAATGTGGTAGTGGTGGTGCAACAATAAATAATAAAATTAATTGATTTAAAATAAAAACATTTATATAATTATAATCAAATTAGAAATTAACAATTAATAAAATTAATTGACTTGAATAAAAAAACATTTATATAGTTATAATAAAATTAGACATTAACAATAAATAAAATAAATAAATTGCAATAATCAAAAAAAACTAAAAACGTGAAAATAAATAAATAATTTAATTCAATAGTGCATTTCATTTATTGTTGTTATGGGAAGTCCGGACCGGGCGACATTGTTAAAATAAGATACACAATCTTACAATTGGTGACCAACGACGGCAGTTTTTACTGCATTAAGAATTATACACGCAACCGCGTGGAAAAAAAAAAAACACATCGCAGCGAACACCACGCTGATAATTTCATGCGACGCGGGACACGGTGAAGCGATCCACCCTCACCGCAACGCGGGACACCGAGGGACGACACAACGGTGAAGCGAACGACCCTCACCGCAACGACAACCAGCAGCAGCAGCAGAAACAACAACAAAATAACCGGTAACAAGTTTTTTTTAAGTAAAATTTTTTTTTCTTGTATTAAAAGTATTATTTTTTTTTGCAACATTTTTTTAATTCAATCATTTTTTTCGTATATAAACTTAACGTAGAATCAATTTTTATTTTTGCAAAGTAACGTAAATCATTTTCATTGTACATTTTTTTATATATAATTTTCATCACCACATTGCCACCCATCCAAAATATTCTCACACCCCGGTCGAATCTCGCTGCCTATTGTAAATTTCAACGAGCGCCCCCAATATAAGGTAGGACGCAAGGAACTCCATATTCGGGGGTATCTCGCATCGGGCGTTAAAAAGAAGGAGCATCCCGGCCTTCAAACCATTCACTACACGGTAACCATTCCGCTTAATTTTTCATTTTTGGTCAACTAATTTTTTTACACGGTAACCATTCCGCTTTAAAATATTGTATTGTTGTATTTTGATTTGTTTTATTGGTTTGTGCAAAAATGTCGGACGATGAACAAGATCAACAAGGTCCAAAAATAGAGATCGCGGCATCACATCAGCGAATAACAATACAACCTTTCTGGCCACAAAGAGCAAACACATGGTTTCAGCTCGCCGAAATACAATTCGGACTGCAAGGTATCACAGCTGATAAAACAAAGTACCTGCAAACATTATCAGCCTTGCAACCAGAAACGTGCGATGTGATCTCGGATCTCCTCCTCAATCCGCCGACAACCAACCAATACAACACATTAAAGCAAACGCTGCTAGAACGACTAGCACCATCGGGCGAACGTCAGCTGGAACAATTGCTTTCAGGCCAGCAATTAGGCGACCAAAAACCATCTGACGCTTTACGGCACATACACACACTAGCTAACAACAGTTTTAATGAAAATATCATTAAATCTTTGTGGATACGTAAAATGCCGGAGTTGATTCGCATAGCGCTGGTAGCACAGCCCGAATCCTCCACGACACAAACGTTAGCCAAGATAGCCGACAAGATGTATGATGTCATAAACATCACATCTCAAAGCGTCAGTCAAATCAATAATCCATACCGGCAATCACGTGAACGCAGTGGAGACAGAACTCCCCGTTCAACACAACCACCAAACACACTCGAACAAAGACTGTCGAGAATCGAGTCCAGACTCGACGGGTTACTCAGAGGTCGAAGCCGTTCGCGTGGACGACGAGCTCCCTCACGCAATCGAACCCGCAGTCCCAGCAACAACACTTACCAACATGGTAAATGCTGGTTCCACACAAAGTTTGGTAGAGCCGCGCGAAAATGCACGCCACCGTGCAACTTCAACACGTCGCAACCATCGACGTCCACGGCCGCCGCAAAAATGGACATTGACAATTCAAAAAACTAGGAGAGTCACGGGTTGAGAGCAACATGCCTCCCCTGACCACAAACACACCCTATACGTCACGTTTGTTTGTGTACGATAGACACAACAAACTCACCTACTTAGTCGACACTGGCGCTGACCTTTCGGTTATTCCAGCCATGAATTTCAGAATGAAATACTCATTAGCCAATCGAAATTCAGATCTAGTCTTATCGGCTGCCAATGGTTCAATCATCCACACGTACGGCACAAAATTGCTTAACGTGGATATAGGACTCAAACGAACCTTCACGCATGCTTTTACACTAGCTGCAGTGAACCGTCCGATCATTGGCGCCGATTTTCTAAGCAAATTCGGACTTCTTGTCGATGTCAAACACAAACGGCTGATTGACCCAGCTACAAAGCTGTCAATAAACGCCACAATGGTTCGTGTTAACACACCAACACCGATCCATTTCAACATCGACAACGGCTACGGCACTCTGCTCAAAAAGTACCCACTACTTACAGCAGAGCCGAATTACAAAATGCCAGTCCGACACAACGTGGTTCATCACATCGTCACGGAAGGCCATCTGCCCGTGTCGAGACCACGCAGACTAGATCAGGTGCGACACAAAGCTGCACAAGCAGAATTTCAACACATGGTGGAATTAGGGATTTGTCGAACATCGACATCTTCCGTCTCTTGTCCACTTCACATGGTCAAGAAGAAAGATCAAGACTGGAGGCCATGTGGGGACTATCGGCGTTTAAACACGGTTACGATACCGGATCGCTACCCGATACCCCACATTCAAAACTTCACCATGCACTTGCATGGCTGCAAAGTTTTCTCCAAACTTGATCTCATCAGAGGTTATCACCACATTCCCGTGGCACCTGAAGACGTTTTCAAAACGGCAATCACAACACCATTTGGCCTCTTCGAATACACCCGAATGCCATTTGGATTACGCAATGCCGCACAAACGTTTCAGCGCTTCATGAACGAAGTCGTTCGAGATCTCGACTTCGTTTTCGTCTACATAGACGACATTCTTGTGGCATCTCAAACTGAGGAACAACACAAACTCCATCTGGAAACACTTTTCCAACGACTTGTCGAGTTTGATGTTCACATCAAGAGCTCAAAATGCGTCTTCGGCGCATCCACTCTTGATTTCCTCAGCCACAAGATCACCGCTAATGGCATCCTTCCGTCACAAGACCGAATCAATGCCATTAAAGAATTCCCAGCTCCAACCTCAATCAAAAGTATTCAGCGATTCATCGGCATGGTCAACTACTACCACCGATTTATACCAAAGCTCGCTGAAATACTCAACCCAATTCACAGCCACCTGGCAGTACTACTACGTAAGCCCAAAACCGCCAAGAACTTCTCTTGGCCTGACGAATGTCAACACGCATTCACGTCACTAAAGGCTGAATTGGCACGCACAACACTCTTGTCTCATCCACTGAGCGACTCAAAGCTCAGCATAACTACTGATGCATCAAACACTGCTGTCGGAGCAGTCATGCAACAGTACAACGACAAGTGTTGGGAGCCCCTGGGATTCTTCTCAAAGAAGCTCTCGGATGCCGAAAAGAAATACTCTGCATTCGATCGGGAATTACTCGCAATATATCTAGCAATCAAACACTTCAGATATTTTGTCGAGGGTCGGGACTTCACAATTTACACCGACCACAAACCTCTCACTCGAGCAATTCAGTCTAAAACTGAACGCAATCCAAGGCAAGCACGCCACTTGGATTATATTAGTCAATTTACCACGGACATCCAGCATGTTCAAGGTACCGAAAACGTTGTCGCGGATACACTTTCGCGCACAACATCAAACGAAACGGCCACAGTCGAGACTCACTTCGACTGCAACAAGATCGCACAAGCGCAAAAAGCAGACTTGGAACTTCAGAATTTACTTTCTGGTTCTGCTTGTCACGCCAGTTCATCACTGAAACTGGAGCTTTTCAAACTACCTGGCCTCGACATCTACTGCGAAACATCTACGGGTGCAAATCGCCCGTACATCGCAGAGCAACTACGTCAAACCTTCTTCGACACACTACACGGTATCTCACATCCTGGTGTCCGCGCAACTCGTAAATTGATTACTGCTCGATACTTTTGGCCCAGCATAAACAAAGACGTGACCCATTGGGCACAATCCTGTTTATCCTGCCAAAAATCAAAAGTCCAGCGACACACAAAATCGCCTCTTGGACAATTCGCAATTCCACCTGGTCGATTCGAGCACATTCATTTGGATGTCGTAGGACCACTTCCTCCATCCAATGGATACTCATATTTACTCACCTGTGTCGATCGTTTCACTCGATGGCCAGAAGCGTACTGCATGAGCGACATGTCTGCAGCAACCATTGCCACCACATTCGTTCAAAACTACGTATCACGATTTGGCGTTCCACTTGACATCACCACTGATCAAGGAACCCAATTCGAGTCGAAGCTTTTCTCGGAGTTAACGAAACTCCTCGGCTCGCATCGGATACGTACAACGGCTTACCATCCGCAAGCCAATGGCATGGTCGAACGTTTCCACCGCCAGCTCAAAGCTGCTCTCAAGGCCCGAGGCAACACAATTCACTGGAGCTCCAATCGCAGTACCAATCGTTCTACTTGGTATTCGAGCAACGGTCAAAGAAGATCTGAAGTGCTCACCAGCTGAAATGGTTTACGGTCAAACCATCAAGCTACCCGGTGAGTTCTTCATCGAACATCCTCTACCGTCTCCATCCACAACCGACACAGTCATCGACCAACTCCGCACCACCATGAAAAATCTTATCCCCACGGCAACAAGACCAACGAATGAAACCAACATATTCGTTCCCAAATCGCTCAACAATTGCGATTACGTCTTTGTCAGGGTTGATAAGGTTCGAACTGGATTACAATCTCCATACGATGGGCCATACAAAGTTATACGCCGCTTACGCAAGCAATTCATTGTCTCAATCAAAGACAAACACCACTCAATCTCCATCGACAGATTGAAACCGGCGTACGGTATTCTCAACACAGCTGATCAAATATCAGCCAGCAAACGATATAAAACCGTCCGGTTCAACGTATAACGTCTCAAAACCCATGGTTTCTCATCTGGAGAGGGGGTACTGTAGCAGCTCGAATATTCGACTCACCGATATTCGATTCTGCCACAAACAAAATAATTAGTGAAATTCAAATATAATCCAACTTATTTGAATTAAGCGTTCACTAACCCCATCACATATCAATCTATCCAACCAACACTATCTAATAACCGAACCATTACTATAAAACATTTATAGTAAAACCATCGCCATCCAACCAACATCACCACGAACTAACAATGTTCGGTGATGCAAATAATAATCCACTGCACTACATAAGTGCAATGTCGACCGTCACCGGCGCATGTGTTCCCTCTTCACAAAACGAAGACGAAGGCGACGTCATCACACAACAAAACAAAAACACAATATTATCGTCCATTGCGATTTTAACTCTCGAACAAGAAAGATTCGAACCTCTCAACAATTTTGTGTGCAAGTAAAAATGTGGTAGTGGTGGTGCAACAATAAATAATAAAATTAATTGATTTAAAATAAAAACATTTATATAATTATAATCAAATTAGAAATTAACAATTAATAAAATTAATTGACTTGAATAAAAAAACATTTATATAGTTATAATAAAATTAGACATTAACAATAAATAAAATAAATAAATTGCAATAATCAAAAAAAACTAAAAACGTGAAAATAAATAAATAATTTAATTCAATAGTGCATTTCATTTATTGTTGTTATGGGAAGTCCGGACCGGGCGACATTGTTAAAATAAGATACACAATCTTACAACTTCAACAAATCCATGAATTCCACTATCGCGATAAGTTCAGCTTGAAAAACCTGCAAAAGTCGGGAAAACGAAAAGAGAGGTTGACCCCTAGTGCCTCACAGAATACACCGCAGCCAACCTCTCTATCCCTTTTTGAGCCATCCGTGAAGAAGCTTAGCGCCTCATTGTACATAACCGTTTCGTTCACCCAGTCCTCTCTGGTGGGAAATTCAGTTTGGAATCTCACCTCAACAGATGGCGAAGGGATAGCGTAGTCGATAGTTTCCGAAATACCCCTGTTGCATAGGATAGATGAGTGCCTATATTGTGAATAAAACCCTACTTTGCGGTGTCCCTCTGCTCACGTATCTACCGGCAGACGTCCCACCCAAATGAGCTGTCACGATCCTGCCTCTAAGCATTTGATCTATCCAACCTCTGCGTGACCCGTCTACCCCAAGGCACGCAAGGGTCCGAGTGATTGCCCCCGGTGAGAGCTTTTTTCCGCCTTAGGTATAAATATTATTTGTACTTCAGTCCATTTCTTAGGAAGGTGACAGAGTTCTAAGCTGCCTTTGAAGATAACTTCCAGCCAGGATAGGGTTAAGTCAATAATTCAATGGATATCCGCAGGGATAATACCACCTGCCGACTTGTATGGCTTAAAACTGTTTATTGCCCATAAGAGATGACTTGATATAAATAGGGGTGTAGACTCCACCCATATTTATCATGGGACTCTTCGGAGCTAGTACCGAGCACTCCGGGAAATGCGTTTCATGCGCATTACCATCACTGCCTATGATGACTCCTACTTTTCGTCTTTGAGCCTCCGTTATTGCACTGCCCAACCTAGCTGGTGGTATACTTGCCTCCTCGTATGGTAGATAGGCCGATATAAGCCAGAGATTATGCTCACACATCTCGATGATAGCCACCACTACATCAGCGTTACTGTAAATTTTGTAATATAAAAATATCCAAATTTGAATTATTTATTGAATTGAAATGAATAAATTCTTGGTAAGCAATCTTATACGTTTGGTAAATCGGGAGAAATTTTATAGAAATTATCGATTTTGTTTTGTTTTGTGATATACATAGATTGGAGCATTGATTACCATATTAGTGTTGGCATTCATTGAAGTCAATCAGTGTCATTCAATAAACTATGGATCATCTGGGCATGGTCATAGACATGGGTCAGTCAGAAATGGGCAAGGTACGAATGAACTTAGTGGGCATAGATATCATAGACAACGTCATGGTAGACATCAATTTAATAGAGATAGGCATTGTAGATATGGGTCTGGAGGAGACGTAGCTAATTGTACACGGAGACATGATGCTGAAGGTTTAGATGATGTTGGCGGACATGAACACGGTGTTGTGGAGCATGTACAAGTTGGACATAAGACCGATCTTTATAAACACGAACATGGGCAAGGTGGGCGAAGATATGGTAGACGGCGAGGTTCTAATTTCACTCGAGAACCCGATGCTGGAAATATGAATCACGATCACGATGCAGAAGATTTGAATCATGCTGGCAGTCATGGACATCGGCGACGTGGACGTGGACACAGGCATCATGGTGGATATACAAACTGTAGACATGAGAATGTCACACATGGACATGGTGAACATGGTACGGGAAAGCAGAGTGCTAATTACACTGGTTTGGATAGTGGAGCCGGTCAAGATCATGTTGAAGTTTTTGGAGTTGGTGTCATTGAGCCTCGTCTATTGTAGTTCTAAATAAGTATTTTGCGAGTATTTTGCTTTCACAATAATAATTTATTTTAATTTAAGGACGCTTATAATAAATTCCATTCTGGTTAATAAATTTAATTTATGAATACTTTTATCAACTATACCGTCTTGTTTTTAGATTAATTCAGAATCTTTAACTATAATAGCAGAGATCGGATACCACAAACCATTATTAATTGATTCAATATCAGCCAATACTCGAGTGGTGACATTATACATTCAGTTGACAAGTACTGAATCTGAGCTGGCAAATCAGCTTTCACCCCAGCCAATTGTGTAGATAATGTAAAGTGAATGACGTGGTTACGCGGTAACACAAATAAAAAGGTTGTTTTAAAACGTAGCTGGGCGGTTATCCGCTCATTCGTAAAAAAATCAACTATTTGTAATGTCAACAAAAGTAACAATGGAGGAAATGGGGAGAAGGAGTATCGACTGGAACTCATTGCTCTTCAAGAAAGTCCGTGGCCTAAAACTGGAAATTATGTGTCTCACGGTTACCTCAAATACACACTTGAGGATTAATCTCATGATGAATTCACTAAGGCTGTGCAGAGATTAAAACGAAACCACTCGCATGGGTTGGACTGCAATTACGCGGAGCTCTTGATGTTCAACTGTCTTTTCGACCTTATTATGACGAAACGGAGTTATGTCTGACAAATGGAAATTGGCTCCATCTTCAAGAAGTGACACCGCTTGAAATTTGAGAATTATCAAATTTGACAATTATGAGTGAAGCAGCCTCAATACTGTGTTAATGTTGAAAACAGAGAGATGCTCATGTTGCCTTACAATCTGATATCATTTGAAAATGAATTGTTGGTCCATTTTCAGTAAGTCATGTGCTGTTTCACAGCAGAATTGGTTGTTGTTGTATTCCTCTTATCAAGAATATGATAGAGATTCGACAAATTCTAAGTATATATAACGATGTGCGATTTGTATTTAAGTTCATTAGTTGAATATTTTAATCGCTGTGCAACAATTAAAGTGAATATATTAGAATAAATTTTATTAAAAATGAATAAATTGTTGGTAAGATTACTTACGTTTAGTAAATCGCAAGAAAGTTTTGTGTAATTTATCGATTCCGTTTTGTTTTGTGAATCAATATAGATTGCAGCATTGATTGCCATATTAGTGTTGGCATTCATTGAACTCAGTCAGTGTTATTCAATAGACTATGGATCATCCGGCCATTGCCATAGACATAGTTCAGTAGGATATGAGTTAGGTGCGCATGGATATGATGGGTATAAGTATTATAAACATCGGCATCGTGAACATGGATTTCATAGGCATTGTGGGCATAATGCTGAAGACTTAGATGATGCTAGACGTTATGGAGCCGGTGTCATTCAGCCTCGTATGTTGTAATTATGAATGCGAGTATTTTGTTTCTACAATAATAATTTATTTTAATTTAACAACGTCTATAATAAATTTCATTCCGGTTTTGTTTATAAATTTAATTTATTTTATTTTTATCAATAACTATTTTGATGGTTCAACCAAAACCCATAGTCTGAAATTAATTCAGAATCTTAGACTAATAGCATCGTATACTGTCAACCATTAGTTCTTCTTGCTTTAACAAGCATAAATCTTTGACCCCTGCCAATTGTGTAGATAATGTAAAGCGAATGACGTGATTACGCCTTAATACATTCAATACAAAATTAAAATAATGTTACATACACTTATGTATATGTATAGATAAGTAAGTAATCACACTTGATGAATACAAGTAAGTAATTACATATAAAAGCTCAGTGTACTATTTCGTGTAGTAAACAGAAGAAAAATTGTAATTCCTGCTATTGTTCCATAGGCAACAACTGAAAAATCAATGAAAATCTTGGTTGTTATATAGATTTCTGTTCATATCGTGGACACTTTAAGCGGAGAAACTTACCAAATACAATTTTTAACGCAACGTCATTTTCATTTAGGGTAGGACGACAATTCACAGAAAACTACAATTCACCGAAAAGCAATTTACCGGAAAACAATTGACCGGAAAACACAATTCAACGAAAACTACAGTTCACCGAAATCGACAATTCACCGAAAAAGAAAATGCATGGAAACTACTACACCAATTATAATGAATTCGAATTATTTGATAGACATGGGGTTGTAAAATGATTTTTGGATAATTTTCTGAAATTTCACTATTTGGAACTGAACTAGGCCAATCCTTGACCGATTATCATGAAACTTGACAAGTTGACGGAACTGGGATATTCTTAACTTTTACTCCTAAAATTTTATCTCGTATTTATACCAATTATTCTAACCTTCTAGAATATACCATAATGTTCGAGCATGTCTAGACTATTCTTGAATAGACACATCTAATTATTACAATTTACATTTTTGGTAGTGTCTCTACTAAAATATATGTAGATGTCGCCACGATCGCAACAATACTGTTATGATTGTGGCAGCATCTCTATTTGAGTAGAGATTCTACCGTAAATGTAAACTGTATTAAATTAGATGTGTCTATACTAGACTATTCAGGAATAGTCTAGACTCTCTCGATTATTGTGGAATATTCTAGAAGATTAGAATATGTGATATAAATACGAGATGAAATTATAGAAGTTCGTTAGTTGTGTTTTAACCGTGATAGTGCTAGTAGTAGTAAAAAGGAAAAGTGAAAAAGTCAGTAATAAAAGTATAATAAAATATTATTAAAGTGTAATAAACAATTATTGTGAAATAAAGTAATTAAGTAAATTAGTGTGTGGTATAATTATTCGGAAATAAATAAATTTAATGTCATCTAGTATTAAAATTTTTGTTTTATTCACAATCCAATGATCGAACCTTATTTGACAAGGAGAAAACGTAACAATACATACTCCGTTTGGTTTCTTATCATTACTAAAGACACCTAGTATCGGATAGGATCAGTATTTATAGACTTAAAAAGCCTAAAAAAAATATAAAAATGTTTAGTTCAACTTTAAACGAGTACGAACGCCAAATAAATTAGCACGACGTAAGTAGGGATGTATATATTCGTAGTCTATATCCTCTGCGGTATCATTATCATCGAGTATATCACTATCATCGGAGTCAGTCACTTCTTGATGTTCTGATGATTCATCACTTCTATCACTACTATAGTTGTAATCTGAACTTAATTCTTCGATATTATCGCTCTCATCGGAATCACAATTTGATTTTTCGAGTAAATTGGTATTAATGTAGTCCATTAAACTAGTTTCGTCACTTTCATAATCTTCTGCGGTATCGGTATCGATTCTATAACTAAAAATATATAAGAAACCGTAATGCTGCAAAATATTTAACGAAACATTCATCGTACACTTACTATATATTCACAGTCCTATACCAAAAGATCCATGAAGCAATGAACACGCATAATATTAAGATGGAAATCATCGGTTGGTTTAATTATGATCCAAATACTTATTGAGTTATTCGACTAAAATTAGAAAATTAAATAATTTGCATTTACAGCCATTTCAAAATAATTGTTATCGACATAAAATTGTGTATTTGCTAAAATACTCTCTTATCATTACTAATGACACCTAGTGTCGAATAGGATCAGTATTTTTTTTCTTCTTATATTTCAAAATAAAACAGTTGGATTCGAATGTTGCAATATGGTTTAATAAAATTTATTAATATTAATATTAATATTTATTAATAAAAAGCTTAAATTTCCAAAATACGCTGAATTTATGTAAATAAATTCGATAAAGATAACGCACACCTAATAAAATGGTTGCATTCTGAAATTCGGTATTACAATAACCACGCGGAATATGTTTTGTGGTTGTCACACTCACGAAAGAAAGTCTTTTATCGATTGGGAATAAATAGTTCAGCCGGAAAAAATATCTCGATTGGTAACCGTACTAATAATGAAAGCAATCGAAGTTAAAACCATCTGTCAAACGAAAACTAAATGTTAGGTTATGTTCCTGAACCGGAGGTCTTAAATCGGTGTATCGGTATAAAACTAAATGAATAATAATGTTACGATCGTGGCGACATCTATGTTTGAATAGCGACACTATCGTTAATGTAAAACTGTTATAAAGTAGAACAGTATAGAGGTGTCTAGACTTATCTAGACTAATCGAATATTCTGGAGATTTCTAGAATGGTTAGGATATTTGGTATAAATACGCGACAAACATTTGGGAGAAAATTAGTTGTGTTTGAACCGTCAGAGTGCTAATAGTAATTAAAAGGAAAGTGTTGATAAAGTAAAATAAAGTGTTATTAAAGTGTAATATAGTGTTGTTAAAGTGTAGTTAAATAATTAAAGTGTAGTTAAATAAATAAGTGAATTAATTAAATTAGTGTTTAATCGGAAATAAATAAATTTAGTGTGTTCTAGAATTTACATCGTTTGTTTTATTCACAATCCAGTGATCGAACCTTGAATTTGACAAGGCAAAAACGTAACAATTGGTGACAGCGGTGGGATTGTGAATTAAAAGATGATTCTAGACGAATTGAAGATTTCCGATTTAAAGGAAGAGTTGGAGCGACGTGGTTTGTCAACGGTCGGCCAGAAAAATGTATTGAGGCAACGATTACTTCAAGCATTAGAGCTGGAGGGTAATGATCCGGCTAGTTATAATTTTGATGAATCGACATTTTCCGACCACGCAGAAGGGGACGAAGAGAATGGAGAAAGTAAAGAGTCGGTAGTGGAGGTTGCAGCGGTACCTACTGGAAATTTCGATATGGCGCAGTTAATGGCTGCTATTCAACAGTCCAATTTGGAAATGAAACAGTCTATTGAAACATCAATAGAAAAGTCAGTTGAAAAGTCCAGTAGCCAATTAAAACAGGAAATGAAAGAAATTAAACGGTCAAATCAGCGCATGGAGCAGTCGGTGGGCGAGATCAATAACAAAATGGATGAGAAATTCAATGAAATGTATATCAATTTACATGAAGAAGTAGAGCAAATTGAACAAAAATTACAAAAGGACATCCAAGGGTTGGAGCAGAAAGTTATTGACGGCAACGGAAAAATACAAACAGATATGGAAGAATTACAAGAGAAAGTTCTAGGCTTCGAGAAGAAACTTCTATGTATAGAGGTTAACGGAACAGCATCGCCAGTATCTCAGCCAACTCAAGCAATGAAATTTAAGCCACCGATGTTTGATGGCACAACATCGTTTGCGGTTTTCAAATTTCAATTTGAGACAACGGTTAACCAAAATGGGTGGAATGATGCAAATCGGGGAACAGCATTAATAGTGGCTCTAAAAGGAGAAGCGGCTGAAACACTGCAGACTATTCCGCAGTATGACCGTAGTAATTACAACGAAATAATGAAGGCGCTGGATCGGAAGTATGGAAGTGACCATAAGCGAGAGATGTATCGTATGGAGCTGAAGAGCCGATGTCAAAAGATCGGAGAGACTCTTCAAGAATATTCCGCAGCAGTCGAGCGGCTAGTGCATTTGGCACATGTGAATACATCTCCCGATTACATGGAGAGGATTAAGATGGACGCATTCATCGATGGAATACGTGATCCGGAAACACGTAAAGCAGTGATGTTATCACCTAAGGCTACTTTTGCCGAGACCATCGCGTGTGCTTTAATAAATGAGACTGCGCAGGCTATCATAAAACCGTCGCTTAAGGTACGACGAGTAGAAATGGATAGCAGCACCAACGTCGAGCGGTCGGTTCCAAGATACAGAGAGGGTGGTAGCAAAATAAAATGTTGGACATGTGACAAAATGGGTCATATGTCGAGAGACTGTAAAGAAGGAAAATGGAGACGTACAAGATCGCGATCTCCTATGCAACGACGAGTATTAAGTAGAGAGCGAACGTTGGTCAAGGAAGATGGCCAAGAACGAAAGGAGTCGTTAAACTACAACGAGTCAGCCTAAAGGGGCAGAAGCTGACTCCCACAACCAATTGCCCCATAACCTCCATCCCTATTTCGAGATTGGGACGAGTCGGTGACAGCTTAACAATTAAAGGAAGTATTGACGGGAAGAGCTGTGTTATTACCCTAGATACAGGAGCGGTGCGCACGTTTGTCCGTGAGGATCTAGTAAAGGGAAGAGTACTACCAGCGAATGAGTTGAAATTACGCACAGCCACAGGAGAGAGCGCAGACATAAAGGGCAGGAAGCTTGTGAGAATTAAGATAGGCAATGCTCAATTCCAACACGAAGTGCTGGTCGCAAAGATAGTGGATGAAGTCATCTTGGGGATGGACTTCATGAGGGCGAATGGCTTCGTGGTGGATGTTGGAAGAGGAGTATTGGACTGTGATAATTTCGAGTTACCACTGCGAGTGGATGATGTGGAAACAACTACTAGGCGGGTAATAATAGAACATCGGGAAAAGCTGCCACCGAATTCGGAAACAATTGTGCGGGGGAGATTGGAGGGAGGTTCTGGGCCACCCAGGTTGTGGGTTGTAGAAGCCAGTGAAGAAGAAAGCGAAACCAAAGGAATTATGATAGGGAGGACGTTAGTAAAATCAGATAACGAATGTAGGGTACCGATTAGGACCCTAAATCTCTCGGAAAAGACAAAAACAATTAAGAAAGGAACTTTTATTGGTAAATGTGAAGAGGTGTCAACGATAATGAAATGCGAGCAGAAAAATCCGATTAGAAACACCGATACTCAAGGACAGAAGCAAATAGTAGAACACCTCATGCAGAAATGGACTGGGGATCTTACCATGAACCAGAAAAATTCAGCACGACAACTGTTCGAACAGTATAAGTCGATATTTTGCAGTACACCGGATAATAATGGAAGGGCCAATATGGTGAAACATCGAATTGATACCGGAACGGAGACACCTATACGCCAAGCACCGAGAAGGTTACCTTTAGCAAAACGAGAAGAGGTGGATCGAATGGTAACGGACATGCAGGCAGCTGGAGTGATTGAATCATCAAACAGTCCATGGAGTTCACCAGTAGTATTAGTCCAAAGGAAGGATGGGAAAATGCGCTTTTGTGTCGATTACCGAAAGCTAAATTCAGTAACGAAAAAGGATAGCTACCCATTACCAAGGATCGATGACACGTTAGACACATTGTCAGGTGCTAGAATGTTTTCAACAATGGACCTGCAAAGCGGGTATTGGCAGGTGGAAGTCCAAGAACAAGATCGTGAAAAAACGGCGTTCAGTGTGGGTAATGGGCTATGGCAGTTTAACGTGATGCCATTTGGATTATGTAATGGCGCGGCAACTTTTGAACGACTTATGGAGCGCGTGTTAAAGGGACTGCACTGGAAGACTTGCCTCGTGTATTTGGATGACATCATAGTTATGGGAAAGGATTTCGAAGAACACTTAACAAATTTGTCAGAGGTATGGAAGCGATTACAATCAGCCGGTTTAAAGTTGAATCCGAAGAAGTGTTCATTATTCAGAACGTAGGTAAAATTTTTGGGGCATAAGGTAACGACCAATGGAATCCACACCGATGAGGACAAGATATCAGCGGTAAAGGACTGGCCAAGACCTAAAAATTTACGGGAATTACGGAGCTTCCTCGGATTGTGCACTTATTATAGGCGATTTGTGCCAGGATTTGCCAATGTAGCAAAGAGCTTACATGATTTGACCCGGAAGAACAGGGCATTTGAATGGAATGACGAGCAAGAGGAGTCATTCAATGAGTTGAGAAGGCGATTATGTACGGCACCATTGTTGGCATACCCTATACCTGGTGTTAAGTTTATTCTTGATACCGATGCAAGTAATGATGGCATCGGAGGGGTGTTGTCGCAAGAAATTGAAGGGCAAGAAAGAGTAATAGCTTATTACTCGAAGGTGTTATCTAAACCAGAACGTAACTATTGTGTAACTCGTAAGGAATTGTTGGCTATAGTGGAATGTGTGAAACATTTTCATAAGTACCTCTATGGCCAAGAATTTCATATACGAACGGACCATGGAGCATTACGTTGGCTACTGCAGTTCAAGAACCCAGAAGGACAGGTAGCGCGTTGGATTGAGCGACTACAGAGCTATCATTACCAGATCGAACATCGGAAAGGGAGTGCACATGGAAATGCTGATGCATTGTCAAGACGACCATGTCAAGTGGAATGTAAGCACTGCGGGCGTATAGAAGCAAAGGAAGACGTTATCGACATCAGGCTTATGCAAATACTACCCGATAAGGAATGGACGGATGAAACGGTTAGGGACGAGCAGTTAGCAGATCCAGATTTGGCAATAATCATGCAACTTAAGGAGACAGGAAATCGTCCAACTTGGTGTGAAATTGCGGATAAGAGTCCCACGGTAAAGGCTTACTGGGCACAATGGGATAACCTCCAAATCGAGAACGGATGCTTAAAACGAATATGGGAAAGCTCGGACGGTAATGTGAAGCAATTGGTAAAAGTGGTGCCTAAGTCTAGAATTGCCGAGATATTGAAGGAGTATCACGGAGGGGCAAGTGGGGGTCATCTGGGAATTAATAAAACACTTGCCAAAATACGTCAACGTTTTTACTGGTCAGGATGTAGACAATCTGTAGTGGAGTGGTGCCAAAGATGTGATCAATGTGCGGCGGTAAAAGGTCCTGCACGGAAAAGTCGGGGAGCAATGCAGCAATATAACGTTGGAGCGCCGTTAGAAAGGATCGCAATGGATGTGGCAGGACCATTCCGGACTACAGATGTTGGTAACAAATATGTGCTAGTAATAATGGACTATTTTAGCAAATGGCCAGAGGTGTATCCCATACCCAATCAGGAGACAACCACGATAGCTGACGCCGTGGTTAATAATTGGATAAGTCATTTTGGAGTACCAATGGAGATTCACACAGACCAAGGAAGAAATTTTGAGTCAGTTGTATTTCAGGAAGTCTGTCAGTTGCTCGGTATAAATAAAACAAGAACAACGCCTCTGCATCCACAGTCGGATGGTATGGTGGAAAGATTCAACGGGACGTTGGAGAAATATTTAGCAAAGGTCGTGGAAAATGATCAACGCAACTGGGATCGACATATTCCGATGTTCCTGATGGCGTATCGATCAGCAGTACATGACTCAACGGGAATGACACCAGCGAGAATCCTTTTTGGAAATAATCTGCGATTACCCGGAGATCTAAAGTTTGGAGCTGTTCCGTCATCAGCTTTAGATAGACAGAATTATGTCGACCAGATGAGAGGAGAACTCGACCAGGTACACCAGTTTGTACGAGAGAAGATACGAGTATCAAGTGACCGGATGAAGGCTCGATATGACATACGAGCAAATAATAAAGGTTTCGAAGAAGGAGAGTTAGTATGGCTTTACAACCCACAACGGAAGAAGGGTTTATCACCGAAGCTGCAACCTTCATGGGAAGGGCCGTATACCATCATCACCAAAATAAATGACGTGGTCTACCGGATCAAGAAAGGGCAGCGAGGAAAGTTGAAGGTGGTGCATATAGAGCGATTAGCGATCTACAGGGGTAGTGAATTGGATCCTGTTCGGGACGAATCAGGATTAGGTAGGGGGTAATGTTACGATCGTGGCGACATCTATGTTTGAATAGCGACACTATCGTTAATGTAAAACTGTTATAAAGTAGAACAGTATAGAGGTGTCTAGACTTATCTAGACTAATCGAATATTCTGGAGATTTCTAGAATGGTTAGGATATTTGGTATAAATACGCGACAAACATTTGGGAGAAAATTAGTTGTGTTTTAACCGTCAGAGTGCTAATAGTAATTAAAAGGAAAGTGTTGATAAAGTAAAATAAAGTGTTATTAAAGTGTAATATAGTGTTGTTAAAGTGTAGTTAAATAATTAAAGTGTAGTTAAATAATTAAGTTAAATAAGTGAATTAGTGTTTAATCGGAAATAAATAAATTTAGTGTGTTCTAGAATTTACATCGTTTGTTTTATTCACAATCCAGTGATCGAACCTTGAATTTGACAAGGCAAAAACGTAACAATAAGTTCATTTCCATTTTGTTATAGATGAGAATAGCTCAGAAACCAACCTATATAAACGACAAATGAGCCGACGTTTGCCTTACGCCCTATATTATCGATTTTTATTTGTTGAAATTAACTTTGGAAATATCGAGAAAGTTTACTTATACAATTTAGTTTTTAATAGCACCACAATATGAAATTTTCATTCACATCTGTCATCAAAATTCGAAAAGTTGCCTATATGTGTATGTTTGATCGACAAATCTAATTCGGTTTCTGTAATTCACCCATCGACCTACATTATATTGACCTACAATTAATACTGATAGTTCCGACTTCATATAAGTAATTTCTTTGGTTATTTTATCTGTTGTACTTCGATCAACAGTAACATTGTGATAAAACACAAACATTAAAAAGAATTTAACGAGGTTTTTGATTATATATTACACAAAACCTGAACTATTTAAACACTTTACATATTTAGATTTTGACTTACTATTTTACGCACGAATCTAAAACTATTTTCACAATATTATATTACAATATATACTGATTACTATATCGAGGACCACAGTAAAAATAACCAGAATGAATTGATAACACAATGAATGGATAATTATCATTTACTTAGGTAAAATATTGCTTATCTAATCAAATTTTGTACGCACTGAAATAAAATCTCAAGTGTGCTCGCACATTTCACTTAAATGAACGGCTGGTGATTTTTCGAAGTGCGCTTACTATATATACTGACGTAATATGGGCGTTATTGTCAATTAAATAATATTTAACGCCTTATTGGGATGTCCAAATGTTAATCATCATGAGTTTTGGGAGCGAAATATTTCCAATTTTAAAAATGTTAAAATTTAGTTTGAATTTAGAATATAAAACCTCATCAATATAGCTATTCCTAAAATTAAATTATAATTTAAGTGATTTAATAAAAATTTTTTTATAATTTGTTAATTATGCATGCCTATTCTGTAACTGGATTCCACTGGAAAAAAGGTCAATTGGACAATTTGCCATTCTGTTTCCCGCTCGGTTGGAAAAATTCCTACGCGAAGTAACTTTAACTTCCAATTTAATTCTGTTGGAATCTTGGTATTCTGTAAATCAGTTCCATTGTAGTTTTAGTAGAAAAATTGTGTTGGAATTTTTTAGTAAATTTACCAGACAGGCAGTTAAAAATGATCTAGCGGTTATTTTTTAAAAGTGCGGGAAAAATTTGCCGCTACACGACAAAGCCATTAGTCGGTTATTTAGGGGTTATTCGTCGTAAATTATGGATGGATAAGTAATATTCACAGCTGATTCAGATAACCCAGCAAAAAATATGTAATTACCAAGAAGCGACTTTTTTACTGAAAAAACAAACGGAGTAAAAAAATTGAAAATTCCATTAGAGCGACAAAACTTTGATGGCAATTTTTTAAGATAAATTTTAACAAGTTCTTTGCAACATAACCAATAAATTTAATACATTTCTTTCAAACTTCATTAGTTGTTCAAGACCTGCCGCGTCATTACATAATCCAAATGGCATCACGTTAAACATGCCATAGCCCATTACCCACGCCGTTTTTTCATGATTTTGCTCTAGGAACTCCACCTACCCGCGGGTTACCAGATCCAATGTTGAAAACATTTTAGAACCTGACAAAGTGTCTAACGTGTCATTGATCCTTGGTAATGGGTAGCTTTCTTTTTTTCGTCACTGAATTAAGCTTTCGGTAATCAACGCAGATACGCATTTTACCATCCTTCCTTTCGACCAACGCTACAGGTGAACTCCATGGACTGTTTGATGATTCACTTTTACTCGTTTTGCTAATGGTAATCTTCTTGGTGCTTGGCGAATAGGTGCCTCCGTTCCGGTTGATCTTAATTCTCTCCATGTAAACGGGAAAAGTATTTGTATATGCCAAAAGCTTTAGTCGCTCGACTGCTGAGGAATACTCCTGTAGAGCCTCTCAAAGTTGTTGATATCGACTCTTCAGCTCCATACGTTGTAATTGCTTCGGTCATGCTCCGAAATAGTCTGCAATGTTTTAGCCGCTTCAGCTTTTAAAGCCACTATTAACGCTGTTCCACGATTTGCGTCGTTCCCACAGTTTTGATTGACCGTTGTTTCCAGTTATAAAACTTGAAAACCGCATACGATGTTGTGCCATCAAATATCGGTGACTTAACTTTAATCGCTTGAATTCGCTAGCTTGCAACTCTTCCACCTCTGTTTTCCGTTTTCTCCGAACGTTTCCGTTGAACCATTGATTGCATTTTCTCTACTTCTCCATATTCATTTCTTGAAACTTCTGGTTCGTATTTTGATTGATCTCTTCTTTCATTTCCTCATTCCAACGATCAAATGATTGAACAATTTTATAATTTAGTTGGTTACTATAGACTATTCAACTGACTATTATTTTGCGTCATATCGAAATTTCCCGATTTCATCGATACTGCCTCAACCACTGCACCTTCATCCTCCTGGTCATCTTCTACTTGGTCTGAAAACGTTGCTCCATCGAAATTGTAACAAGCAAGATCAATTCCACCCTCTTCCAAGGCTTGAAGAAATCGTTGCTTTAATACATTTTTCTGACCGGCCGTTGACAAGCCATGCTGCTCCAACTGGTCCTTTAATTCGGAAATTTTTAACTCGTCTAGAATCAACTCAATTAACAATCCCGCCGCTGTCACCAATTGCTACGTTTTAGCCATGTCAGATAAGGTTCGATCACTGTATTGTGAATAAAGTAACAATTTCAATTCTAGATGACACTAATTTATTTATTTCCGAATTATTACGCAGAACACTAATTTGCTTAATTCACTAATTTACTTAATTACACAATAATCTTTCACTGTTACACTTTGATTAATAAAGTTGACACCAATCTAATTTATAACAGTTTACATTTACGGTAGTGTCTCTACTCAAATAGAGATCATTGTTGTTACGATCGTGGTGACATCTATATTTGAGTAGCGACACTACCGTAAATGTAAAACTGTTATAAAGTAGATGTGTCTAGACTAATCTAGACACTCTCGAACATTGTGAACATTTCTAGAAGGTAAGAATATTTGATATAAATACGCGATAAACATTTAGGAGTAAGTTAGTTGTGTTTTAACCGTGACAGTGCTAGTAGTAATAAAAAGGAAAATGTGAAGTTAAGTGTTTATAAAGTAAAATACAGTGTTTTTAAAGTGTAATAAAATAATTATTGTGAACTTAAATAATTAAGTGAATAAATGAATAAATTAAATTAGTATTTAGTGTAATTACTCGGAAATAAATAGATTTAGTGCGATCTTGAATTTACATCGTTTGTTTTATTCTCAATCCAGTGTCGAACCTTGTTTGACAGAGCAAAAACGTAATAAGAAATCAGTAATCAGAAATAATTTGTTCATCAAACAAAGTCAAGCACAGAAGCCACACATTTTATAACCCAAATATAACATACAAAGGGTTAACAGTTTATGGAGGATATCCCTCAATTTGATAAATATTAAATTCGTTGCAAAACATAGATAAAACATAATACATTTTATTAATAAAAGTTATATTCTTCTTGTGCCTCAGAATCACTTGAATTTATCTCATTAAGATGTGTTTGTACATATATTATACCATTAGGTGTGATCGCTACAACTTTATCAATTTCGGTATTCGGACCAGGTCGTACGAATCACTCGAACTCGACAACAGTTTTCCGAAACATGACAATTCCAGTTTTTTTTAAACAAAAGGACTTGTTACACTACATTCTCTCACTGGTAACTTAGGTTTGTATCGAGTCATTGAATAATTACATATAGAAATGACACGTTGTTATAGCGCTGCCAGCAGAGGTATCTTAGATAAATTGAAATTAAAGGTTTGAGTATACACTACATAGTACAATTTAGTAAAGATTGTTGACGCCATGCTCATATGTCGCTGCTAATTTGGAAGTGTCACCTTCTATATGTAATTATTCAATGATCGAGTATACGATTTCAAAAATGTTGATACGTTGGTAATGTTTGACAGATTAATCAGATACCCGTCATAATAATTCCAGCGTATAGAACCGATGGTTTTCTGAACATAATACGTCAGATATTTAATAGTTACGTTGTCAACCCAAAAGAACTTTATCATTTTTTGTACATCTCACTTTGGACATCTTCATTTAGTGCACGTTTATCGTTAATCGCCATTTTGAATGTAATTAAATTCAAAATATTAAAGACTTCTATTCCTTGTCCTCGCTTCTGCAGTAATAATCCAACAACAAATTCATTCGGTTATTTCGAAAATTCTTCAAACTTTTCATCCAAATTATGCCCCTATTATGAATCTCACTTACGCGTCACTGAGCGACGCGATGTCACCGTATTTCAATTTTGGTATTATGATTCTCGCCGTGAGCGAGTCTAATGTCACATATCCTCACCTACAATTTGGAAGCGAGACTGAGCGAGAAAATAATTTTTGATATTGATATACATAGTATTTATAACGTTAGACAAAATGAAAGGCAAATCGTAAGGTTTTTTATTTGTTTATGTATTACAATAATTAATAATGTAATAAATATTAATTGTTGCATTATAATAAATAATATTTTTGTTGTATGTATTATAAAAATTTTTATTTTTCATAACTACATAGAAATAAACCAAAAATAGCTAATGGCGAACAATTCACAAAACTCGTATTTTCCTTCTATCTTGTCTAATAGATAAGAAAGTCCATCTTCATTTATACGAAAAATGCTTGTAAATCAAGAAATTATAATTTATAACACCATTCTTTAGAATATTTTAAAAATATGTACATTTAAATATCAATTGATAAGTACTAGTCATTCGGTAGTGTGAAAGGATCACATTTGAATTTGACCAAATGTCAAATATTCTCAAAACAATAACAACTACTAACTTAAAGAAACCAAAATATCATAAATGACGCATAGCGCTGCGTATGTCACTCACCCAAATTAAAGTGAGAATCATAATACCAAAATTTTACTCGCGCGACTCTAGATGTCACGGTGAGAGGTGAGGTGAGGTGAGAATCATAATATGGGTATTAATTTCATTGGTTCGTTTGTATCACCGATTTGTAAATCATAGTCCCATATATATGTTTGTCGACAATTGATATTTGCCTTCCTGATTTCGAATGTCCTGATATAAAAAAAATTGTAAATTTATTTAAATAAATGGGCATACGCACTAAAGACATACAAACCATTTGAAAATTTTCAATTCTTCTTTCATAGATATTGGAACAAATACAGCCTTGTCCAAATTTATCAATGGACCATCCGGAATCATGTCTATATCTCTAGCTTAACTTGCTTCTTCTATGAATCATTCTCATCACTATGATCATCATCCGTACTTGATTCTTCGATATCATCACTATTGTCGTAATCTGAACTTAATTCTTCGAGTATATCACTATCATCAGCGTCTAATCCGAATTCGTCGTTTTCACCATCCTCTGCATCGTCGTCATCGATACTACAATTTCAAAATTACACAAGAAACAGTAATGCTGCAAACTACTAAACGAACATTCTCACTTACTTTGTTGTCATATACCGATAGATCCATACAAAGAGGAACAGGCATAGTATTAAGGAGAGCAACATCGCTTGGTTTAATTATTGTTAAAATACTTATTGATGAAATTAACTAAAATTAGAAAATGAAATAGTTTAAATATACAATATGAAACAGCTATTTCAAAATAATTATAGCATTACTAGGATCAAGTTTTTCCTTATTGTTTCGAACGTGACGACACCTCTATTTGAGAAAAGACACTACCGTAAATGTAAACTACTGTATAGTAAATAAGATGTGTCTAGACAATTCATGAATAGTCGTATTGGCAGTGATAGCTGTATTGGCAGTGATCGAACCTTGTTTGACAAGGCTAAACCGTAACAATTGGTGCCAGCGGTGGAATAGTGAATAAAGAGATGATTCTAGACGAGTTGAAAATTTCCGATTTGAAAGAGGAGCGTTGTGGTTTGTCAACTGCCTAGTTACAATTTCGATAAATCAATATTTTCGGACCAAACAGAATGGGACAAAGAGGATGAAAGGCGCAATAGTTGCGGCTATGTTAGTACAATCGGGAAATATATCTATTATATCATTTGGTAGATTGATCGCTACTACTTTGTAAATTTCGGTATTTAGACCGGTCGTACGAATCACTCGAACTCGACAACAGTTACGAAACATGACAATTCCAGATTTTTTTAAACAAAACTGTTCTAATTGATTTTCCTTCATAACTGATGTACGTAAGACAAAAGTGTTTCGACCGGTATGTTCCTCCAACAACAATTGAATTAACTGAGAAATTAAAAGAAAATTTCGATTAAATTAATTTTATTTGTTAGATAATATGGTCGATTGCCACTGTATATTACGCCAACATTATCCAATTCATGGAGGTATTTAAAGTTGTTTTGATCGTTTTCTTAATCCCGTTCGACAAATTCGATCCTCTGATTGATATCGTTTGCTATTCGACAACCCATAAATGCGATTAAACCATAATTACACATTTTAAGCATTCTGCTGATAAATTTATAGCTAAGTTTAACGAAACTAATGTGTAATTCATTTAAATGTATGTTGCTGAAAATAGACGGCTGGATCGTTTCAAACTTAGATTGAATTTTGAAAGCTATAATTTTAGAATGTTCTTTAAATGATATGTTTAGCCAATTTATAAATTTATAAGAATTTTTTGTGTTAATTTCAATCATAATTTTAGCTAGCGGTTTGGTCTCGTTTTTCTATTTATCAAATATCAGTCCATTGACAGTCCAATACAAAATAATTCGATTTCGGTTATGACAATAGAACAGAACATCAGGACATGTTTCACTACAATCTCTCACTAGTAACTTCGGTTTTTATAGAGTATACCAATTCAACAATGTTGATACGTTGGTAATGTGTGACAGATTAATCGGACACCTGTCATAATAATTCCAACGTATATTATGATACGTCAGATATTCAATAGTTTCGTTGTCAACCGAAAAATACCATTTATCATCCATATATTCATTCAAGTCAAATTGACCACCATTTATGTAGGTCCCACTTTGGACATCTTTATTTAGTGTACGTTTACTAATTTGATAAAATTCACAGTTTTCGTAGTCCAAACGAATAAACATCAATCGCCATTTTGAATGCAATTAAATCCAAAGTATTAAAGACTTCAATTCCTTGTTTTCATTGGTTCAATTGTATCACCGATTTGTAAATCATAGTCCCATAATGTTTGACGACAGTTGATATGCCTTCCTAATTTAGACTGTCCTGTTATAAAATAAATTGTAAATTTATTTAAATAAACGCCCGCAGACGCACTAAATACAAACCATTTGACACATCTTCAAATATTGATATAGGAACAAATATATCCTTATTCAAATTTACCAATCGAAAACTGAATCAGAGTCTAATTCCGATTCGTCGTTTTCACCATCATGTGCACCGCCGTCATCGATACTACAATTTAAAATTACACAAGAAACAGTAATGCTGCAAACTACTAAACGTAAGATTCACCGCACATGCACACTTACTTTGTTGTCATATACCGATAGATCCATACAAAGAGAAACAGGCATAGTATTAAGGAGAGCAACATCGCATCGAACATTATTGTTAAAATACTTAGATGAAATACCTTAAAATTAGAAAATGAAATAGTTTAAATATATGACAGCTGTTTCAAAATAATTTTAGCATTACCTACTAGGATCAAGTTTTTCCCTTAGTGTTACGAACGTGGCGACATCTCTATTTGATAAAAGACACTACCGTAAATGTAAACTACTGTAGTAATTAAGATGTGTCTAAACTATTCAAGAATAGTCTAGACACCTTCGAATATTTTGGAATATTCTAGAATGTTGGAATTTGTGGTATAAATACGAGATGAAATAATAGAAGTTAGTTAGATGCATTTTAACAATGATCGAGTTAGTAGAAAGTAAAAAGTGAAAGTTAAGACTAATCAAAGTGTAATAAAGTGATTATTGTGAAATTAAGTATATTAGTGAGTTAGGGAAATTAGTGTTTGGTGTAATAATTCGGAAATAAATAAATTTAGGGTTATCTAGAATTAAATTGGCTATTTTATTCATAATCCAGTGATCGAACCTTGTTTGACAACGCTAAAACGTAACAATTGGTGACAGCGGGGGAATAGCGAATAAAGAGATGATTCTAGACGAGTTAAAAATTTCCGAATTGAAAGAGGAGCGTTGTGGTTTGTCAACTGCCTAGTTACAATTTCGATAAAGTAATATTTTCGAACCAAGCAGAATGGAACAAAGAGGATGAAAGGCACAGTAGTTGAGGCTATGTTAGTACAATCGGGAAATATCGATAACCCAAATATATCCGAATATTGATCAATGGACTCAACCAATAATTCAAGGGATTGAACAGTCAATGGACAAGTGATTTCAGGAGATGCATACAGCTCTACAGAGAAAGGTGAATAAGATGCAATCGCTGGTTCAACAGGTTGAGCAGAAATCACATACAGATATTCAAGAATTGGACAGATATTTAAGCTTCGAGATGGAGCTTCTACATGGAAAGTTGAAGCAAAATATTCTCGATGATATTCGAGAATTGCAAACAGAATTTCAGGATTTGGACGAGAATGTTCTAGACTGTGAGAAAGAGATTCGATATGTCAAAAGAAATGGAAGAGCGTCGCAAAGTAGCTCAGCTAGTATACTCGTGGAAGTTGCAGCCAATAGTTTTAAATGGAATAACATGTTTTGCGATATTGAAATTTCGAGCAATCGCGTTTATAGTGTCTCTTAAAGGTGGAGGATAACGAGGTTGTAGGTAACGTAAGATGTGCGGCATGTGACGTAATGGATCAAACAAAAGAGAATCCGGTAAAATCACGTGTTTCGAAGCAGCAAGAGTTAGTTTTGGCCAAGACGGTAAGGAAAACAGGAGAACAGTATATTACTTTAAGGTATGTGCAGCTATTCTATCGCTATTACGAGATTGGAACGTGGCGAAAACGGTTTAACAGTTAAATTCTATGTTGTCGGGAAGAGCTCGTTCATTATAATCAATGGAAGGGTACAACCAGCCGATGGATTGAAATTAGAACATCCACAGGGGAGAGTGCCATCAATATCGTCATAAAGGGGAAGAAGATTGCAACGATAAGGATTGGAAATACTAAGGTCCAGTACCAAGTACGGATCGCAAATATAGTGGATTAAGTAACCTTTAGCATCGAACTCAAATACAGTTGCACGGAAAGGAATACGTGAGTCAGGTGACGGAATGAAGGCTTGGTATGGAGTGCGATTAATTAACAGTTGTTTCGAAGAAGGAACTTAGTATGGCGTCACAACCCACAACGGAAGAAAGGTCTGTTACCGTAATTGCAACCTTTAAGGGAGGGACCGTACATCGTCATCACAAATCTAGATGACGTGATGTACCGAATTAAGAAAGAGCATCGAGGAAAACTGAAGTTTGTGCAACTAGAGCGTTTAGCGCTCTACAGGGGAGATGAATTGAATCTTGTTCGCGATTAAAATTGTACTAAATTTTTGCGTCTAGACTATTCACAATCCAGTTCTCGAACTAAAACGTAACATTATGTCTCGAAATAAAACAGTTGAGTTATTATAAAAATTTATTGCATTCTATTGACACTAAACAAAACTAAATTCAATTCATTTTTTTTCGAATACCAACGGTACCTTTAATATCACTATAGAGTATATCACTGTCATCTGAGTCGGAGTATCCCCTAGCAAATTTGTCGAGTTCATGACCTTCTGGGAACTCATCGTCATCGATACTACAATTTGATGGTCCGATATCACCACTTTCGTTGTAATCTGAACTTAATTCTTCGATATTATCGCTCTCATCGGAATCAAAATTTGATTCTTCGAATGCATTACTACCATGGAAGTCTACTAAACCGGATTCGTCGTTTTCGGCAGGATTTTCTGCGGCATCATAATCGGTTCTATAATTTAAAATATAGAAGAAACAGTAATACTGCAAATTGTTAAACGCAACATTCAACGCACACTTACTTTCTGTTTATAGTCATATACCAATAGATCCATAGAGCAAGGAGCACAAATATTATTAAGAAGGAGATCATCGCTTGGTTTAATTATGATCCAAATACTTATTGATTAATTCGACTAAAATTAGAAAATTAAATAATTTGCATTTATGCAGCCATTTCAAAATAATTGGTATCGACATTAAATTGTGTATTTGCTAAAATACTCTTCTTCACTACTTATGACACCTAGTGTCGAATAGGATCAATTTTTTTTTCTTATATTTCAAAATAAAACAGTTGGATTCGAATGTTGCAATATGGTTTATGTTAGCAAATATTAATAAAAAGCTTAAATTTCTAAAATACGCTGAATTTATGTAAATAAACTCGATAAAGATAACGCATACCTAATAAAATGGTTGCATTCCTAAATTCGGTATTTCAATAACCACGCGGAATACTAAAGTTTTGTGGTTGTCACACTCACGAAAGAAAGTCTTTTATCGATTGGGAATAAATATTTCAGCCGGAAAAAATATCTCGATTTCTAATCCTACTAAAAATGGAAGCAGTCGAAGTTGAAACCATCATGTCATGTAAACAAAAACTAAATGTCAGGTTATGTTCCTGAACCGCAGAGCTTAAATCGGTATATCGGTATAAAAATAAATGAATAATAGGTTGATTTTTTTTTATAGGTGCCGTAGATGAAAATGCAAAGTTGCATGCAATTGGCGAACAATTGTGAAAAAGTGTCTAGACCTACTGTTTGAACTTTAGTGAAAATAGCTCAGAAACCAACCTATATAAACGACAAACGAGCCGACGTTTACCTTTCGCCCTACATTATCGCCTTTTTTATGTTTAGTATGTTTAATAAAAAAGTTTACTTATACAATTTAGTTTTTAACACGATCACGATATGAAATTTCCACTTAAAAATTCGGTCATCATAGTTCGAAAAATTGTCTACAAGTGTACGTTTGATTGAAACATTTCAAATTCGGTTTCTGTAATTCACCCAGCGACATACATTATATTGACCTTCAATTAATACTGATAGTTCCGACTTCATATAAATAATTTCTTTGGTTATTTTATCTGTTGTACTTCGATCAACAGTAATATTGTGATAACACAAACATTAAAAAGAAATTAACGAGCTCTTTTCATTCCATCAAATGTTGATTGATTATATTACACAAAACCTGAACTATTTATTATGCACTTTACATATTTAGATTTGGACTTACTCATGTAAAACTATTTCACGCACAAATTTTTCACATTTGTATTTCAATATACTAAATAACTAATAGTTATTACGAAATCGGCGACCGCACAGCAAAAATAACCAGAATGAATTGATAATACAATAAATGGACATTTTTGATATATTTAGTTAAAATATTGCTTATCTAATCAATTTTGTTCGGTCTGAAATAAAAACTTAATTGTATGCAAGAGACGCACGTACTCGCACATTCCACCTATAACCGAAAGACTCATTGATCAAATAATATTGAACGCTTTATATAGGGATTTCCAAATATCGTGAGTCTCCTTCATCGTGACTTTGTGACATTTGCATTTTATAAAAATGTTAAAATTTAATTTGATTCTAGAATATAAAATCTCAACAACAGCTACAATTTACCTATAATATTTTTCGATGGAATACTCTGGAATATGGTCAACTGGAATGGAACTAGGTGAAGCGTTTGGCCTAGTTCCGTCCCAAATGGTCATATTCCAGAATTTTATCCAAAAATCATTTTCCAATCCCATTTCCATTAAATAATTCGAATTCATTATAATCGGTATAGTAGTTCCCATGTATTATATTTTTCGGTGAATTGTCGTTTTCCGTGAATGATCCTTTTCGATGAATTATTGTTTTCGGTGAATTGTCGTTTTTTGTATAATGTCGTGCTACCGTATTTGCCTTTCTCCTTTCGAAAACACGTTCTCGTCTTAATTCCATTAAATAAAACGAAATAAAAATTAAAATTAGATTTAGCTACCTAGAATTTTCTAGAAGACATTCTTGAAATTTCGGTTATTTAATTAATTCAATATGCACATTTTCTCGCTGTTTGAGTTTTCCAATTAGAAAAATGATAAAAAACTAATTGAGATAAATTACTAAAATCCGTCAGAATTTAATTTGTTTGACCACACAGATTCGAGGTGGTTCGCAGTATCCGAAAATATAGACCAGTATCCGGGCCATCACTAGGAACGGCATCAGTACAATTTTTATTTAATATTGTGTAAACCGAAATCGTTTACATCTCTAGAATCGGCGATACCAATTTTTAAAAATCTTTTAAAATCACGATGCTTCCAAACTCAGTGAAAATAAATAAAAAATACTGTAGATACTCTCGAAGAGTATTGGACGCTACAAAACTTTCAAAAACCCTAAAATTAAATTTCCAATTAGACAAATATTCAAATTTAACTAGCTCAAGAGCTCTATGTGACTAGCTAGATCCCTAATGTTCTCTTCCGGTTCTTTGAACACATATCAGTTTTCATCCATTTCTTGGTTCAAACTTTTACAGTGTACTAAGTTTGCAGTGCGCTTTTGCGATTTAGGAAAGTTCTTCTAAGTTTATACCATGCACCCGTTGTGGCATTGAGTGCGGTTCCACCGTTTTCATAAAACAAATTTAAAAAAACTGCTTCAAAAAAACTACTTTTACAAAAACTAAAAATCATGAATTAAAAGTTTATTAATCTTACTTAATAATAATTTCAAGTGATAACCAGATAAATTTGGTTTATCTAAATAATTGTAAATAATTTTTTTATAATAAATAGAAAATAAAACTTGCCTAGTTGCCTGCCTATATACAAAAATCCTATACAAAATTACATTTTTTCATACAAAAAAACCCGAATATTCCTGCACACATACTATAACAAAATTGTGTGTGGCGGCCTATAAATTATATATATATATATATATATATATATATATATATATATATATATATATATATATAAATATATATATATATATAAATATATATATATATATATATATATATATATATATATATATATATATACATATATATATATATATATATATATATATATATATATATATATATATATATATATATATATATATATATATATATATATATATATATATATATATAGGCGTTGTACATACATATAAACTAATTTTATGTTATACAGAGTGTCCCAAAAGTGGAAGAGAAATTCATTTGCCAATAAAAGAATTCGTATGAACGTTACATTTTTGCCATCAACAATTAGACCAAAAATTTTATATCTCCGTGATAAAAAGTGGAGATTTAAAGAAACAAAAATTCAACCGCTCAGCCATTGTTTCGTCTGGAATTAGAACCAGATCATAAAAAAATTAAAGAGAAACATGCATTTGACTTAAAATGTCTACTGCATAGAAGAATTATCGTTGAGGAACCCAGAAAAAGAACTGGACCGGTTCATTGTGTTAAGTGCCAAGAGTATATGGATGTTTGTGTTATCTGTGATAAACTCCATAACTCAGATGCATGCAATAAACAAAAAACGGAAGCATCAGTGAGAAAATGCAGCAAATGTGGCGGAAATCACACTTCAAATTATAGGGGGTGTCCAATTTACCTAGAATTGAAAAGAAGAATCAATCCAAGGCAGCGAGCAGAGCAACGAATGGTTAATCTTCATTCTTTTACTAAACCAAATGTGCGACCAGAAGTTTCATATTATAACGCACAAAATAACCAACCAAAACCAATTGTTAACAGTAGTGTGCATCAAGAGGTTTCCTAAAGTGCAAGCAAGCGAAGAAAGAAACATCGCAGCAGCTTTAAGCAAGTTAACTAACATGATGCAAAGCTTCATGGCGATGATGGAAAGAACCATGAATCTAATGATGCAGAATATGAGCACGTTGAAGCAGATAGTTTTTAATAATCAAAAATGACTGTCCTCAAAATAGCCATATGGAATACAAACGGCCTAGCACAACATAAAGCCGAGGTTCAAGCATTCCTCACTGAGCACAATATTGAGATAATGTCTGCAGGAATGGTCTGGAAACTATGTCATATCAGCAATGTACTGTCCTTCAAAACATGCTATAAAAAAAACTGCAGTGCAAGGATTATTTCAGCCAGCTAGGTAATAAAGATTTCGAGGGGGGTGATTTCAACGCTCAACACACTCACTGGAGTTCCAGATTAACATCGCCGAAAGGCAATCAACTTTATAAACCTATAGAAGAAAAGTCCCTTTATTACTTATCTGCCGGTCACCCAACGTACTGGCTCACAGATAAAAAGACAGTTTCTGATTTAATTAACTTTTGTGTAACTAAGGGCAGTTCACGTACATATGCTAAGGCCACCGATTGCTATGATCTGTCTTCTGATCACTCATCTGTAATTGTAAGAGTTGGATCAATATTAGAGGCTAGTCGAACAAAATTGTGTACTATGAATATCACACCAGCAGATATTGATGCGGAATGCAGAAAATCTAAAGTTGTCCTAGCATTATCAGCTGAAAAGGCTACACCTGTCTTAAATAGTACAAAAAAAGTTAATAAACTGTCATATAATACACAGGAACTAAACCAGGAAAATTCGCCGCCGATGGCAAGAAACAAAATCACCGTTGTTGAAATATAAATTAAATCGAGCTAAGACTCTAAGATTTGCATTGCGGGAAGAAGAAAACCAGAGCGTCCAGAATTATTTAAATGAACTCTCGGGAACCGATAGGATAGATTATTCTTTGGCAACAAAAAGTTAAAAAGGCCAACAAACTCGAATCACCCGTTTAGACTACCAACTGAAAATTGGGCGGGAAGCGATCAAGAAAAATCCAATGCTTTTGTTGCTCATCTAACAACAGTATTCGCACCACACGAAGAACCTAATAACTTTGTGCTACTGATACCCGGCCAAAGATAATGGGAAGAAAGTTAAGAATACATCTAAAAATTGTATAAATCCAAAAACGGCACCAGGGCATGATCTTATTACTGGAAAAATGATAATGGAATTGCCAGACAAATGCATAAAACTATCAACATTATATGCAATCAGCGTTCTAGGTCCAATATTGTACCTGATGTACACAGCTGACTTACATTTAACCAACAAGGTAGTTATATCAAGCTTTACCGATGATACGGCCGTCCTGGTGTCACACAATAATCCCTAAACTGCCTCACAGGAATTACAAAATCATCTAACCAAATCGAGAACTGGCTCGTAAAAGTGAACGAAAACAGACAAACAAATCAACTAACGTCACATTCACGCTAAACAAACGCACTTGCCCACCAGTGGAGTTAAACGATATAAATATTCCTCAACAAACCAAGGTCAAATAAAGGGTGTCCAAAAATTAACGCAAGATTTGAATTAAATAGAAAACACATTTTGCACATATGCAATCTTTTATCGAAAGTCTCCATGACCTTTTTGCATAAATGTGGCTGAATTTCGTTGATGCAGCGTTTAATTTCCTCCTGTAATGCACGGGTGGTTGTAGGCTTGTTGACATAGACCGCTGTGACTTCAAATAACCCCATAAAATGAAATCTAATGGTTTTTAATCACAAGATCTAGAGGGCCAATTCTGATTCGAGAAACGAGAGAGTACACGACTAGGAATTGAATTGTTTCACGGGCTGTATGGCATGCGGCACTATCTTGTTGAAACCACATGTTGTCTATGTCAATATCATCCTACTGAGGCAGAAAGAAGTGTGTTATCATGTCGCGATATCGAGCACCACTAACAGTTACTGCTTGACCAGCCTCATTTTCAAAAAAGTATGGTCCAATGATGCCTCCCAAAATCCGCACCAAACAGTGAGATGCTGTGGAAGCATTTGTTTTTCGACAATCACATGTGGGTTCTCCGTACCCCAAATGTGGTAATTTTGGCGATTAACAAAGCCATCAAGGTGAAAATGTGATTCATCGCTTAGGATGATTTTGCTCGAAAAATCAGCATCCACATGTTGATGCTCACTAATCCATTCAACGAACTCTCTTCGCTGTGCATGGTCATTAGGCTTCAGTTGTTGTGTTAATTTAATTTTGTAAGCATGAAGACACAGATCTTTAGTGAGTATATACGCTGCAGAGAGCTTCTTATCACCAACAGCTATTTTCACCAACACCCTCAAACAACTGTCTCCAACTGATCCAGTCTCCTTGAATTTTTCAATTAATCTCTTAACAGTTGACGAAGTTAAAACACTATTCCGACCATATTTTGTATGACACTTTCGAACTGGGCGGCTGCCAAATTTTCATTATTTTTAAGATATTCTTCACTAATGAAAATACGTTGTTCTATCGTGTAACGCCACATTTTGACTAACCCTAACCTCTCAGCTGTCAATTTTTTTTTTTTTGGGGTTGCCAATACTTTACTGCACAAATGGCGGCAAATTCAAATCTTGCGTTAATTTTGGGACACCCTTTAATTGGGCATGCACCTGGACAGAAGGTTAACGTGGAAAAATCATATCGAAGCAAAGCGCCAAAAACAAAACTAAAATTTTCCAAAATTTATTGGTTGATGGGAAGAAAATCTCAGCTGTCATTAGTAGTATTACCAATTACTTCGTAGTATTACCAATGCTCCGTGGTACATTCGAAATAGTAATATACACCATGACCTTGGAATTAAAACTATAGAAACCATTAGAGAATTGGTCAGGGATATATTAAAACAGCCGCGATTTAGACGACTGAGAAGAGCAGATCCACTTGGACTGATGAACCTTTAAATATATTAAATGTTGGCAGCATTGGCAGCATTTTAAAAAAAACAATTGGACCATACGTGTATATTACCATCTTTCGTTTAAACGTTCACTTTTGGGATACCCTGTATACATAAAATGTACATAACGTTTAATTCTATATTTATTTGTTAATATCGTTGTACTTGTACCTAAATAGATACGTATAAAAACCAAAGGATCAGTTTTAGTTAGCCAGTTCACTAACTATTGTTATCAGTGATGGTCGTTTTATTTAATTGAAAATTGTTTTAAAAAAAATATATGTTGTTCGTTGTTTTATTTCAAAGTGCATATATATACTCGTAGTTTGGTTCTTCAATAAGACGATTTAAAAACTTATAAGTTATAATTATATCATTGCAAACAAATTGTATTTGTAGCAATAAATTTATAAAACAATTAAAGTAATTCAATTGACTCATACACGTAAGTAAAGTTAAAATGTTGTAACCGTACCAAGTTTACAGTTTGGTATTTGTCGAAAACACGCGGTGGTGTGCTAACTGTTTTTGTTTGTTTGTTCGTCTCTTTCCAGAATGAAGCTGTTCATTCATAATCAATACCAAGAAGCAATCGAGATTGAAATTGCAGCCATGGCCAAAATACACGATTTAAAAGAAATGATAACCGCCCGAATTAAAGATATTTTGGTGTCCGATCAAATTCTAAAATTTCGTTCGAAAATTTTATCCGATTCCGACACGATACTCGCGTCTGGCATTGAACCTAATTCAGTTATTGAGCTATCATTAAATAAATCGTATTATATATTTGTCAAAACCGAAGATAATCGTATACACGAGATTCGAGTTCATTTCACGAATACCGTTGAACTTATTAAAAAACTGTTAAATCGTTTGCTGAAGATTGCGGTGGACAAACAACGATTACTGTTCAATGGCAAAGAATTAAAAAATGGTGATATGTTAACAGACAAATCTATTATACCCGGAACCACAATCGATTTACGGGTGATTAATTTAAATTTACATTTGGATATTGTTCACCAGCGATCGGGGCATACAGAACGCATCGAAATACAAAAAAACGCCACGATTGCCCAATTAAAAGAAAAAATTTCGGCCAAATATAAAGTTCCAGGCGGTTATCAAATCTTAAAGTATAACGACCAAGTATTAGATAATAATAATAAAACGGTTGCCGATTATAATGTCGAAAATTTATCCGAAATTAATTTTCGCCCAAATGATTATGAAATTATGATCCAGTTTAGATCGATTGGCCGAAATAATCTTGCGGTACGGGTCCTACCGATCGATACTATTGGCATGATAAAGGAGAAAATTGAGGCGGAAACGAAACTAAGAAAAAGTTCACTACAATTAATTTGGAATGGTAAAATGCCAGGCGACGATGTAATTTTATCAGATGAGAAAATTTATGGTGGTTCAGCCCTTAGCCTGATTCTAACCGTGCAAAGGTAAAATACCAAACATATATATTTGTTTTTATATCGAAACCATTTTTTTTGTGTTTGTTCTGTTACAGTTTAAAATTAAAAATTCAAGTTGGTCCCGAAGAAAAAATCCGAATTGATGCCCAGTCCAGCGAAACCATTGCGGAACTAAAAAGTAAACTCTTGAAGGTGACTAATATACCGATTGATCAGCAAATACTATTTTTGGACAATGAAAAATTAGTGGATGGCAAAATGTTGTTCGATTACGGCATAAATGAAAATTCGGATATTGCATTGCAGCGTAAAGATTCGTTCGAGATATTTGTTGAATCATTTTCTGGTAAAAAGATTTCAATTCGTGCGCATAAAACGGATAGTGTTAGTCAAGTTAGGGCCCAAATTGATCGGCGCCTCGGTATCAAGCCAGAGGATCAACGTCTTTTATATTGTGCGCAGGAGTTACAAAATAAAAGCCTGGAATCATATGAAATTACAAGTCACTGTACCCTTCATTTGGTGATACGTGTCAACGGTGGAACTATTTTTAAATTGTGAAATGTTTTTATTAAAATACGATAAATAAATTTATATATTTGTAAACCTTTTTAATCTCATCAAATTTGTTTTAATCATGAGCGCAAACAGTACAGTAATTTTAAACTGTGACGTTTCGATCGGGACATATGATGTGCATAAATGGAATTTATGAAATGTAGTTAAATTTAGTCAGTATCTTGAATTATTGAACGACATTTCAATGGTTTAAAATGTGTCTACAATTAAATCTAAAATAGTGTCTAAAATAAATCTCCGCTATCAAAATTAAACGAAATAAAAATATTGTTTTTTTGCTACGTACGACATCTACTAAGTAGATTGAACTAAAAAATATACGAAATTTAGCTAATTCCTGAACCATTTTGCCATCGAAGAAACAAAATTATTTAAAAATTAATTTGGTAACCATTTTGAAGTCGCATCTTTGCTATCTTTCGTTAAAAAAAACTCTGCTAAATTTTTAATTCGAATATGTTTCGTTTTTTGTCTAATAAGTTGGTAACAGGTTGAAACTGACAAAAACAATGCCAAAATAAAATGAATGTCTATAAAGAATAGCGTTAATAGCTTTTAAAACTTTAAAAATGAGATTTAGCGAAGATTCAAAAACAATTATAACACGTACATAGATAGGCATTCAATATCATTCCTTGCCCTGCCCAAAAGTGGCCATTGACTATTTTTGTGATTCTGGCTCTTGGACTAGTTGTGGGCCAAACAAAATTTGTAACTAGGCCAAATTTCAAGCCATGCTAGTTATACTTATTTTACTGTTAAAATTGGCTGGAACTCATGAAGATTTCGCACTCAATTATGCTACAAAAGCCCATGGTGCAAACCCAGGATTCTATGCCAATTCGCACACATACACTGCGGCTTTCCCAAACTAGGCAAGTTTAGACCAAGGTAGATAGGAGAACTGACCTAAATTTAAACGAAACTGAAAACTGTGAAAGCAGTCATCACCCTCCGCAAGGCGGTCCTCGCATATAACAATCATGAGCTAAGCCCATACGATGTAGATGATCTTTAAAACGGCCATGACCCATTAGAACAGCTATACCAAGATTTTAAATTGGTCTTTTTAAAGATAAACCATACTCGGTTGACCTCAAATTGGGCTCCTTAAGCCACGTTCTTTCAAGGCGTAGTTCTTTATTATTTTCTTACCGAAGTTAAAAGATAAAAGAGCCGCTGGTTTAGGATCAATAAACGTTAGTTGGGAACCGGCTGTGGCTAAACAATCTGTGATCTCATTGCCTACGATGGGTGACCGTAACCTTATGGGTGGAACTGAAGCATGGAAAGAATGGATTCTATAGCAAAAAGTGGGGTCGAGGACATAGCCCCAGTAATGGCTCTATAAACAATATTTTAAGACAATTAAGATTAACCACTGGCCGCAACTCAATTGAAACGTACGATAATATCGGTAGGGCCAGCTATTTATAAATGAAAGACAACATCCTGGGCTTAACCCCAAAAGCTCTTCTATATTGCCAAAATTAGACAGTCGCTTTATGAAGCTTGCAATCAAGGTGATTTTTCCAGGAATGTTTACAAGCCAAGACAACATCAACGTGCTTGACGACAGATCAAGACAATTAAACTAGTTTTAAACGGCTTGACGTGCAGACCCTTCTCAACACACCTTACCTACGCAATAGTTAAGGCATGTTGAATTAAGTGAGATAAGACACTAAGACCTTTGACTGTAACTGTTAAAACAAGACCAGCAGCGTAACTCAAAACTGTACTCAACACCAAAACCACAGCAGAGGTGATAGCACACCACCGCTCTTTGTCGACCTTGACAGAAACTAACATACCATCCAGCTCCGCCTCCATAATGCGAAACTTGAGCATGGATTCAATCCATAAGATAATGGTGCAAGCAATACCAAAATAGGAATAGGCAGAAGTGATCATACCTATACTAGAAAATCATTGTTATTAAGAGATTTTTCTATTATGGTTAACAGCCTATCAACGGTTTTAGAGGACTTACCAGCTCTGTACGCATGTTGCATGTTACTGAGTGAGAAGATGATTAGAAAATGAGTTGTAATGAATCTATCGACGTACTTTCCAGAGCTTTACGAAAAGTTGAGGACAGACTAATAGGCCAAAATTACTTATAGGGTTCGTATAGTCGAACTTTCCAGCTTTCGGGATAAAATCAATTCTACTCCTGGTTCAAAGTAATACACGCTCGAAAGTGTGTAAGAGCAAATGGTGTTGAATGTGATGAAAGCCATGCTGTAATTCAGCAGGGAAAATACTATCAGGAGTACCAGCTTTAAACAAATGCAAAGGAAAAGAGGAACATCACGATTCATCAGCTTGTTAGTCTAATCTCAAGAAAATGAACAGAAAGAAGCACTCAGCAATTTCCTTCTTAGCCAAGTTCAGCGATTTTGTGTTTTCTAGAAATGTTACCAATCAATCTCTTGATTAGACCATTTTGCCCTGTTTTTCATTTTTCTAACAGATTTCTTTAATTGGTAAAGGTCACAATTCCCAAAAGATATATTCCGAGTCTTTTACTATCGAAATTACTATTGAAATTATTATCCTTACTCGACCGAATAACCCTGGTTGGGGTAAGTAAATATCTAAGCTTGAGAGAGAAAGTCCCCAATCGATTAATTTCCGATTGCGTTGTGGTTTTAGAGGCAGTCGTTTAAGATTAAGATTAAACGTGATACACAGGTGGTTAGAGGTGAATATCATCCGTTACCGACGATTACCGTCTAAAATTAAATCAATGATGAACATGCGGAATATAAACTAATGTCAATCACCTCACGCCGCACTGAGTTAATAAAAGTAGACTCGCATTCATAGTATTGAAAATTTCAAGGTCAGAAGAGCTTTTATATATGTAGTTAAACAGAGAGGAACCCGCCTGTCGTTAATGTTCGTACTATACTTTTTCAAGTGTGCCATGACTTGAAATAACAGTGGTTTTTCTTTTAGTAAAATAGTTGCTGACGAATTTCGAAAATTATTTATCGTAACGACCAGAGTTTCCCATTTGCGGTGTATTTTAGTAATTCGGCATTGCTACGAATCGCTAGGCACTCGTTCGTTGCACCAAGACCAAAATTAAGAAAACTCATTTATATTTTAAACTCTTCTAATTTCGTTGCATTTTATTGCGAACAGCGCCAAACCAATTTAAAGTGCACTACAACAAGAATATATCAATTACTAGCTCAAGGAACATTCGTAAACTGACAAACTGTGTTTGGGTCAACTACGGCGGTAACCTCACCAAATAACAATCCTGAGATATTCGCAATTCTGAACATACCTTCTTTGGTGGCCACAATTAGGACATAGCGATGACTACGAGCCAACAGACGAATCGGTATTCAAAAACGCGAGAATTTGACATTCAAATTTTATGATGTTATTAGGCGAGGCGAGGAAACAATAAAGAGAACCAGGTTTGTTTCTGGGATGTACAAATATTTATGTATAACACTTTGTGTTTGAATCTTTAATGTATAACACTTTGTATTAGAATTCTTCTCGCCTGCTACAACATAAAATTTAAAATTGACAGATTTTTGCGTGATGATTTTTCATTTATAAGTAGTATACGAAAATTTATACGATTCGGGTTTCGTTAGCGAAGAAACGCACCAAAATAACCGGAAACTAAACTCATGATGTTTGCTGCTTCTAAGAAACTGTTTTTATTAAAAAGGGGCAAAGGGGCAATATGTTTGGACGCAATCGTCCACCAGTAAAAATAACAAGACTGAATTGATAAATTGAACTTCGACCACCAGTAAAAATAACAAGACTGAATTGATAAATTGAAATATATAATATTCATACTTATCAAATGTAAGCAACCCTTAAATAAATACATAATACGCCATTTTGGAAAAACGAAATTTTATTTTTAATATCAAGCCTGGTGTTGAAGTTTTAAAACCGATACAAATTGATGCTATAACTTTCGCAATGTCGTCCAAAATGTATGTCGTAACTTTTCGATATATATGCACGATTAGTAACTATATATGTTTGCTGGTAAAAACGCATATAACGTGATAAGATTAGACAACATATGCAAATAAAAATTGACTAATCTTATCACGTTAAACGTTCATATACCATAATTACTATATATGCAATATCGATTATATGATGCGGATGTGTAATTCGAATATATGTTCCAACTGGCTTTACTCGTTTCAAATGGCGTTTAACCGATTTGAAATTCTATAATTTTGGGCCCTTATATATGTGTACGGACACAAATTAAACACTTGTACACAACTTGACGAGAAAACCTGAACTGAAATATATTTTATTTTGCTATATAGCCGTATAGCTATAAAGTACTTTAAGTTTTCTTATCTCTCAAAAAATATATTGATAAATTAAAAGCGTATACATGTACGTTTGTGAGGTCACGTGCTTTAATACTTTTTGACTCCACCTTCATTCACATTATCATCACTTAATCGATTAGCATTTTAAAATGAGTCATTTAAGTTGGACTTATTAATTAAAGCTACTTGGCTTCATCAATATTTATGGTACCTTAAAGTTGGCTAAATAATTTTATTTTAACAATCACGAAACTCTTATCAAACACATTCAAATCCAACCGCTTATAAGATTTAAAACGAATAATTATTTTTGAAAGGCAATTATTTTATTAATTTTTGAGCTTCATGGAAATTTCACAATTATAATATGACAGAAAACATAGTGGTTAACGCACGATTAGTGGTTTTTTCGAGAATAGCTGCAATGTGTCAAGTCAAGATTAGCAAATCATATTTTATTTATTTATTTTATCGAAGTCCGATATTTAGTTTTAGTACCTGCCACAATGCAATCGATTTTTTCCAACAAAAAGTGCGAATCTTGACTAAAGGTTGAGATTATTATTATTTCTAATAGATGTCAGTTGGGGCGGATGAGTTAAATAAAAAGAAAATAATGAAATTGGATTTATGAATTATTCTAGTGTTGGAGTACCTGATGTCGTAACACCGCGTTCCACGTTTCGTCAAAGATCGGGAAATGGTCTACAGGAGATGAGGAATTCAGAACCGTGCGAAAAATGTTATCAACAAACCAATAAATCCTTCTCTACCGAAGAAGAATACAACTGCCAACCCAAAGTATAATTTTCAGATTATATGCACCCTATACATTATCTAATCTAACATGTTCAACTTCCGCCATGCAATGACACCATTATCGATCTATTAAATTTGTTCGTAACCGTCGAAATCTTTTTAGGCAAATAGCGGAATCGGTTTTCAGTTATTAATTAACTAATGAGCTTCAACCTTGAGACGGTCAAGGTCCTCATCTTAATCTCCTCCAAATCCAATTCTAAAACATTCATGAACTAACGACCAGCAAGATGGATTGCAATTAATTATTGATTCTTTTCCGAACTCTCCCAATACGGTTGGTGGATGGGCTGTTGAGTATAGACTCGACTGAACCGCTTATATATCGAAACTGGATCTAAAGGACGCTATTCCAGACTATGTCTAGGTTGATGTGCAGAGTATTTTCCCACCATCTACAGGACAAGGTATTCGTTTACCTGGACGACTTCTTGGTTACTAGTGCCACCTTTGATCATCTCTCTCTAATGGGGGATGTCGCAGAACGTTGGACACCTGCGGGTTTAATCTTTAATGTGGACAAAAGTCGTTTTTTGCTTCGTGAGACGGAATATCATGGCTTTGTTGTTGGTGAAAGAGAACAGCACCCCAAATTCTGATAAGCTACGAAGCATTACAGAGTGCCCTAAGGAAAAAGCGGTACATCAAATAAGACGATTTTTGGGGACCATGAGATGGTTCGCCGCTTCTATAGGCTCATGTCGCTTCGTGGTATAACTGGAATATTGGCTCGTTGGAGCTTAAAGCTTCGGTGTTTCAATTATTATTATTTATTGGCCGTCTTTAAATCGGGATGTGAATCAATAACTGCATGGATTGCAAATGTAATAAGGCAATCAATTATACTCCTCGTCCTTCATTGTCATCGCTTCTAATGACCTCGTGACCTTGGCAGAAGAGCTGCCTGGATTTTCTTGGACCTTACCGACACACTAGGAAAACCAATACTTGCGTGTTTCGATATACTTATGAATCATTTTTCCAAATTCGTTTTGACGAAACGGCCCAAGCAAGGATGATCATGATCAGAGTATGGTGAACACCATATACTGTTCCAATTTTTTGCAAGGGTCCTGGTTGTGAGAATGTATAGGTGCCCTGAATTCCTCATCATCGGTAGACCGTTTCCCGATCATTAACAAAAGATGCAATGCGTAAGGCATCAGGTGCTCCACAACCGTAACAAAATATGTTTGCCGGCAAATTACAAACAGGAAACGTATGTCCGCTTCTCTTGCAGTTACAACAAACAAGCAATCTAGATTGCGGTGACGTAAATTTAGGTTGTTGTGAAAATGATCCCCGAATTGCTGCTACTTCAATCTTTTGTGAGTAATCATCATACCTAGATGGAAATTGAAGATAACGAACTTCCCATAACGATCTGTAACTTAATTGACCTTCGCATTTTTTTCAACTATTTCCCACTCGGATAACGAGTAAGAAGGGGCTGATAGCCAACTCGTAAATGCCTTAATAAAATTAAATAAAGGTTTCATTATGAGTTTGCTTCCGGTTATCGATACTTTGTCTTTAAAATCATACCTTTGATTCATTTGAAGAATGTTCCAATAATGTTCCCACGCCATACCTTTCAGGAAAATATGGATTCCACTCACAAATTGAATTTCCGAAATGCTAATTAGTATTAACAAGATACTCAACTTGAAAAATAAATTTTTCAACCGACGTGTCAGTCCCGTTGAAACTAAGTTGTGTGAACTAATTTTTGAGGCAATGTGAATTATAGTGCTCGAGGTGAGATAGGTAACATAGTATTTTGGGTAGATTGGGCTGGTTATTCAAAATGGCTGGTTATTTGATGGTTGAATGAATAATGAGGTATTCTAGTCAGGGATGTTGCTACATGAATAGTTATTGGAAAATTTGTGATGATTTGAGGATTTGTTTTGTGGTTTATTGACTTGTACATTTCGCGATAAAGAAAGCATCTGCTGAGTGACATTTCCTGTGAAGATGAGAAGGTGTGGCGTTAGAAATCAACTTTGGTACATTGGCCAACTGAATGAGAACTTCAGATGGGTCAATCTAACAAATAGTTAATTAATTAATAAGTTTACTAATTTAATTAAGTTAAAGTTTAATTATCACCGTAAATGTTGATAAAAAGTTCAAAATCAAGTTCTAAATTTACAATTCAAGAAAATGAAACACCCGGCTTCTCATCAAAACTAACAATATCAACTTCACCATGATAGTTCATCATCAACACACTATTAGTATTGTAAAACCCAGAAAGTGCAGCAGAATTGACAAATCATTTAGGTGAGCAAATTAAGGGGATTTGTTAGACCGAAATTAACAATTCAAGATCTTAATGCTATCAGAATTACACCCAAAGGCATTTAAAACTCTAATGAAATCCCCGAAAACTGGCCATCCAGTTTATACATAAAGGAATTTTAATTTAAAAGAATTCCTTTTATCGGAATATCGGGATCACAAGAATATGTGAAAGCTTACACAGGTATTCGCAGTTCTGTTGTTTATAGATGTCACCACTCTGCTGGAAGAAGTTCAAAAATTCAAGTGGCGGCATACTCATAGCATATAGTGAATGTTAAACTTGGGAATTATTCAGTTATTGAGCAAGAGTGCAGCAGATGCGTTGATTCGTCTGATTAAGTTATTCCAGACCTAGTACTTGCGCTTGGTGACTTCAATCTTCCAAATAGACCATCTGGAGTTTTGACATATAGAATTGAATTGCAGTCTACCATTTTTATAATATAATATCAGATCTGTAATCTTTATTCATTCGTTGATGCAATGCTTGGTTATTAATCGGAACATAGTTTAAGATCTGGAGTCACTTAATTTATTTGTTGTAAATGGTATTAACCACAAATCTATGAACATTGTATTTAACTTAACCGATTGTTTGCCGAAAAGATTCGATCATATTCAACAATACAATTATAACTTCAATGAAATCAAATCACTCAAGCCTACTTAGAAGCCATGTTGCGCAAGGCTTTGAACTTCATGTGCCTATATTTAACAAAGCATCTAGTATTTATCCTCCATAGAGCAAACGCTATGTTTAGCTTTGTAAAATGTTGCACTGGGGAATTTAAGAGAAAGCAAACTTTATTATCACTGTACTTTGCTCTCCGTCAAGTGGAATACGGTGTGATATGACCATCTAGAGTTCTTACTACGATATGCACATCAAAAGAAACGAAAAAAGTGGTTATATTCTTGTTGCACAAAACAGATTGGGATTACGTCCGGAATACACCATTCCATGAAAATGTGGCTCGATTACCTCGTTTCCATTCTTGCAAATAGAAGACTTCTTTTGGAAGCTGCATTTATTGGTAAAGTCCTTTTCGGTCGCATTGACTTAGTTTACATTTTGGAAAACACTGATTTAAAATTTGATTTTAAGTTATCGAAGACTGTCAGCAAAAAAAAAGTGAATACCTCTTTTTCCACTTAAGTTAAATTTTTAGATTTTGACAGTCCTATTATCATGGAGGTCCAATTAGCAAAAACCCCTTGAAGGTCCGCTCAGATATTAGGGTTAACCTCGAACCTCGACTTCAAATTTGCATCTGTGTTTTAAATGAAGATCGAAGTATCCGTCTTAATTTCACGAAATTGAAACGGCGTTTCCGCCTTCTCGGTTTCTTTTAAGCTGGCGATTATCTGGATTGGGTCGAGACACCTTCTGAATGTGACCAGTGAAGCCACAAAATTGCGCTTGAACCAAATCAGCAGGATGATCTCGACTTGAGTTTATGGTCCTTCCTTGCAGCTTTTTCAGTAGCGGTTCTTTCGATTACAACCCTTCCCTGCCAAAAATTGATATTGTAAATTGGGATCACTTATACCACAAACGAATTTATCGCACAGCATGCGGGTTTAAGGCTTTTGCTAGCCGACGTAACACCGCAACAAAATCGGTTTGTTAAAGTTGAGGGCAAAAGTGATCCTTTAATTTGATAACTATATCTCTTTGAAAGCCAGATCACTTACCTTCTTTGGCGCTATTAAAGATTCCAACAGCCCAAAAGTGGTTTGATACGTTGATGTTGATCTTTAACACCGCAGTCGCCCTAGAGTATTTGATATAGTTGGTGGAACCTAATATGCATTTTATGATAACTTACTTTGTGGAACTTTAGATGGTTTGTGGAACATAACATCCTTTATTAGGTTTAGATCGTACACTAATTTAATATACTTCCGTGAGATCAAATATTTTATTTTTGATTTAAATCTAAATCTTTTTCGGATTTTTTTATTTGTGGAACATAATGTGTGATTGAAAGAAAACATAATCTTTCGAAAATTTTGTATGTTTTTGTATAGTGTGTGAGACTACAATTAAGTGCATGATTAGAATATAATAAAAAGTTTGTGGAACTTAGTATAGGCAGACATTTGTAAATGATATAATACGTACATCTGTGGAACATAAATCAAGTGGTGTTAATTCCCAATATTTTTTTTTAAACAAAAATCACACAATTTAATAAGTCTCGGTTTGAATGAAACTTATAATTTACTAAATATCCGTTGGATAAATTCGACGTGTATAGGTAAGGTTGAACTTACAATGATTTGTGGAACATAAAATCATTTATAAGTACTGGTTTTGATATAACATCATTTTAATGGACCATAATATGTTATCTCTATCACCAGTCTCTATTTATGTATTTTGAAAAAAAAAGAACACAACCTCTGTTGGGTTTTCAAAGGGTAAATTGTAAATTTAACGACCGAAATTGTTAAGCAAGTGTATTGTGAATCTTAACAACTATATAATAATTCATATATGGGCTTAGGTAGTTTGTTGCATACTGTTTTGTATGTACATACTATAATTGTTTTTAATTTATTTTAAAAATACCAACAAAACCAATGACGAATTATTTGTGATTAAAGATGACCAAAATGCAATCAGTTGAACTTAGTGTTTTGATAAAAATAAACGGGAAAATTTATAAATTACGGTGACGCATTTTTATATTTACTCAAAAATGTATTTTAATAAAAATCCTAAATAAAACATTTTACTTTCCATAATTACACAAGATGTGTAAGAGGTTAAGAAGTTATCGAAGAATCTTATCTATGACTGAACCATAAGAACTGAAGACTATTAGTCCATTTTCAAGAGTCAAGTTTTCAAGAGTGTTTCCCATAAGACAATTCTGTTGTTGTATTCCTCTTATCAAGAATAATAAAAATATTCATCAAATTATTGTATATAACGATTTGCGGTTTGTATTTAAGTTCATTAGTTGAATATTTTACTCGTTGTGCAACAGTTTTGAATTACAATAGTACGATAAATTTTATTAAAAATGAACAAATTCTTGGTAAGCATCCATATACGATTGGTAAATCGGAATAAATTTTATATAATTAATCGATTCTGTTTGTTTTGTGAACCAATATAAATAGATTGGAGCATTGGTTGCCATATTCGTGTTGGCATTCATTGAAGTTAATCAGTGTCATTCCATAGACTATGGATCATCTGGCCGCAGCCATAGACATGGTTCAGGAAGACATCATGGGCATGGCCATCATAGATGGTATGGTGGACAAAGAAATCATAGATATAGGCATGGTGGCCATGAGTCCGGAGAACAGGTGGCCAATTTTCCACAACAACATGATGCTGAAGTTTTACAACATGTTGATGGAAATGAACATGGACAAGATGGACATAGACATGATAGACATGGATATCATGGTTCAGGAACACATCATGGACATGGACATCATAGACATCGGCATGGTGGACATAGAAATCATAGTCATAGGCATGGTACCCATGAGACCGGAGAACAGGTGGCTAATTTTACACAAGAACATGTTGCTGAAGTTTTACAACATGTTGATGGAAATAAAGATGGTCATAGACATGATAGACATTATTATGGACATCATGAACATCATGGACCTCATGGACAACATAGACATCATTGGCATCATAGACATAGACATCAAGAACATCATGGACAGCGACGAGGTGAACACGGAGAAAAACATTATGATGGACATACAAATTGTCGACATTCGTATGGCGAACATGGACATGGTGAACATGAAACGGAAAGGAATAACACTTATTACGTGGATTTGCCTAATGTTGACGAAAATGCTGATGCCGGACATAATGGTGTCGGTCCTGATAGTGTTGGACATTATGGACCTGGTGCGATTAAGCCACGTATGTTCTAATTATTAATGCTAGTGTTTAATAAATTCAAAAATATCTTAAATAAATTTCATTCTGGTTTAGTGAATAATTTTAATTTATGATACACATATCGATCTTCCTTGATAAAGGTGGATGTTATTTTGATTCAGTTAGTTTCAGTTCGACACATGATTTAATACATCTCTTGAGAATCATAGACTATCAGCACTGATGGTATAACTATCACTATATCATTAACTATAATTCCGGTTTGCTTTCTATCTGCCAATACTCGAGTAGTAACTTTATTGAATTGCATATCTCCACTTTCATAATTTTCATATTAATTTAGTCGACAAATACTGAATCAATTGTTGCACGGATTGTTCTAGTTATGCGTTAAAACAAACAAAAATAAATAAGCATTTCGTGTTAAACCATTCAATACAAAGTTAACACATGTATGTAAACTAAATTTAGTTAATAGCAAACTATAATTTTTCATTCAATTTCAAATCAAAATTGGTTTAAACAAAAAAATTGTAATCGTAGGTACTTTAAGCGAAGAAACTTACCAAACGCAAATTTTAACGAAACGCCATTTTCATTTAGTACTTGTCAACCACTTGTCAAAATCTTCTTGTTTTGCTGTCACATTTCACATAATTGTTCAATTCACAAAAGTATTGTTACGTTTTTGCCCTGTCAAACAAGGTTCAATAACTGGATTGTGAATAAAACAAACGATTTGAATTCTAGATGAGACTAAATTTATTTATTTCCGAATAATTACGCTAAACACTAATTTAATTAATTCACTTAATTATTTAATTTCACAATAATTACTTTATTACACTTTAATAACACTATAAACACTTAATTTGCACTTGTAACTTTTTACTACTACTAGCACTATCACGGTTAAAACACATCTAATTAACTCCTAAAATGTTATGGCGAATTTATACCTTCTAGAATATTCCACAATATTCGAGAGTGTCTAGACTATTCCTGAATAGTCGAGACACATCTACTTTATACCACTTTTACATTTACGGTAGTGTCTCTACTCAAATAGAGACGTCGCCACGACCGTAATAGTATTGTTACGTTTTAGCCCGTATCAGATTTTCAATAAAACAACCAATTTAATTCTAGATAACACTAAATTTAATTATTTCCGAATTATCACACTGAACACTAATTTAATAAATTCACTTATTCAAGATTATACTTTAATACACTTTAATAACATTTTCACTTTAACTATTTCCAACTTAAATCCAGTTTACAGAAGTTTTTCTACTCAAATAGAGATGTCACCACAATTACTACGATTGTGGTGACATTTATATTTCAGTAGATAAACTACCATATACGTCAGTATGTGTCAAGACTATTCAGGAATAGTCTAGACATTTCTAGAATTTAATGGAATATTCTAGTTGCCAAATTATTTGTTATACATTTATGTCAAGAGTTAGTTAGTTGGGTTTTAATCGTGATAGAGCTAGTAGTAGTAAAAGGAAAAATTGAAAGTCTAAGAAAAGTGTAATAAAGTGATTACTGTGAATTGAAAGAAATAAGTTGAATAAGTCAGGTAGTGTTTTTTAAAATAATTCGGGAATAAAGAAATTAGTGCTTTCTAGAATTAAATTGGGTGTTTTATTCGCAACCTAATCACAAACAACCAATTTTAAATCTAGGCATATTTATACCAACAGTACTAACTACGAAAATGTTCTCCAATATTCCTGAATACGTGTCTTGACTATGCATGAACAGATTTGACTATTTGATTATTCAGTTTATTTACGTATTTCCTCAATATATTGCCAAATGAAATTCGCATGCAGTTAAAATGTAGGTAAGGTAGATTCATTTTCGGCAATAAACATTTACAACACATTATTTTTAAGTGAGGATAAACTCTACAATTAAAACTAATAAATATTTTGCGACCAAATTTTTTATTAAATGTAAATAAAGAATTATAGATCTCTTTGAATGCTGAGCACATGCTTTTATAGAAAAACACAAGATATGCGAGTATGATACGTTGGAAAGTACAAATAAGTGCTTATGTCTAAATGGTAAATGGAACGGGAAAAATAATTATCTACTAGTAGCAAATTAGTTATTGAAAAAGTATGAATAGAGTACAAATAGAGATGTCGCCACGATTCTAACAGTACTGTTACGTTTTTGCCCTGTCAAACAAGGTTCGATCACTGGATTGTGAATAAAACAAATGATGTAAATTCTGGATCACACTAAATTTATTTGTTCCGATTAATTACACTAAACACTAGTTTAATTAATTCACTTATTCACTTAATTATTTAACTTCACAATAATTATTTTATTTACACTTTCAAACACTGTATTTTACTTTATAAACACTTAACTTCACTTTTTCCTTTTTATTACTATTAGCACACTCACGGTTAAAACACAACTGATTTACTTCTAAATGTTTATTGCGTATTTATACCAAATAGTCTATCCTTCTAGAAATCTTCACAATATTCGAGATTGTCTAGATTAGTCTAGACACATCTATTCATTTAAAACAGTTTTACATTTACGATAGTGTCGCTACTCAAATAGAGATGCCGCCACGACCGTCGCCAAGGCCGTGTCACATTCTCAATAAAACAACCAATTTAATTCTAGATAACACTAAATTTAATTATTTCCGAATTATTACGCTAAACACTAGAATTAAAATTGTTATTTTATTCACAATCTAGCAGTGTTGTGCCACGTAATCTACATGGCGTAATTACACGATTGTCTACACGTGTAGACAATGTATGTAAACAATCAAAATAATTATGTCGACAATGTAGACAATGTAGACAATCGTCCAATCTAGCTGTATAACCGAAAATCTCCCAAAAAACTAGAATAAATACGATATTATGCTAATGATAATTATTATTTCCAGATATTATTAACAATAGAGAACTGTATGAACCATATGATATAACAAACATTTCTTATATGAAGTTATATGGAAATAGTGTCTATTTGATTTTAATTGTTATTAGATAAAATTGAAATGATTCTAAAATCTACTTAATCTTATGTGTAGTTTAAAGTGTAATTTTTGTTTATTTGATTCATTTGGTAAATTTTTATAATCTTAAATGTTAGATAAAATATGTGTTTTAAAATTGCTGAAAATTAACTTTAAATTTACTCTAAATAAATATTTAGGTCACTAAACAAATTTGAAACTATATAAGACCATATTTACAATGTTTTAATTGATAAATACAACATAAAATTTAATAGTTTTAAAACATTTATATTTTTTGTAACAATACATAGATTAATATCAATTTTCTGCCATTTGTAAACACAAATTTTTGGCATTTCAAGTCATAAAGTTGTTCCAAATGAAGCAAATATACAAAAATATCACTTTAAACACACATAAGATTAAGTAGATTTTAGAATCATTACAAATTTAACTAATAATAATTAAAATTAAATAAACACTATTTTCGTATACCTTCATATAAGAAATTTTTGATATCTGGGTGATATAGTTCTCTATTGTCCGCTAGAGCACACGGTCCAATCGTCAATTGTATGAACTTAATTCATACTTCGAGACATTGAACAATAGATGGCATTAAAAACCCATTGCAATGAGTTTTGGTAATCAGCATACAGAAACTTGCAGTATGTTTGCGCTGATTGAACTAGATTGAACAATGAACACTAATTTCACAAAAACAGAATTCGAATGAAGCCTAATGAAAAAAATTTTGAATCAATTTTACAGCTGCGTAATTTCCCATTTCGTTCATGTTATTTACGTCAGCACTCAGCAGTATTAGCTGCGCTGACAAAAACTTTTTCGCTGTTAGCAATTTTAGTCAACACTGGTTTGTTTAAAACCATTGCAATGAGTTTTGGTAATCAGCATACAGAAACTTGCAGTATGTTTGCGCTGACTAAAACTGCTTGAATAAAGAAACCGATCTAGAATTGTAGTTAATTTTTTAATTAATTAATAATTTCCAATAAATCATGTCAAGTAGTGGTCGACCAAAAAATAAAAATTTCCAGGAACTCGGTTTTCAATTAACCAAAATAAATGGAAAATTTGTAGCTTACTGCGATGTGTGCAATAAAAATTTACAAAATACAGCCGCAACTCGCCTAAAAGGACATAGGTATATTCTTGTTATAAAATTTGCTTAGTTTTGCATATAATTTTTACATTTTTATATAATTAGAAACATCTGTAAACTGCCGGAAAATCAACAAGAGCCAATAACAACAGATGAATCAACTATCACCTCCCAAAGCAGTATGATAATCATTTTGGATGATGTCGAGAATCGACAAAATTTGGAATCTTTCCGTGTGATGGTAAACTATAATCTATTTTAGTAAACTAAGCTTCTATCATAAATTATTTTTATTTCTTAGGCAGATCAATCAATGTCTGCAACTGTAGCACCACAAAATTCACAGGATCTAGTTGTGTTAGATGATCAATTTATGGATGTTGTGACCAGTGACAATTTTTTAATATCTGACGAATCTACGGTTTCTTCACAAACCTCCTCCATTGGTAGTTCATTTTCTTTACCATCCAGACCAAAATCTTCGATTAGAGGCTATGATATCAGACCATCGACGTCCTCTAGCTGTCATAGTGCTTCTAGTTTTTTAACCTCTATATCTCCATCGTCGGCTACAATAGCAAAAATTAACCAAAAACGAACGACTACCAAGAAACCCAATTCTGTTTCAAGCTATATAGATAAAATTTCAAATAAAGAAGAAATAGAATTGAACGAGGCTTTAGCAAATTTGGTATTTGGCTGTAATTTACCTTTAAGAGTCATCGAATCCAAATATTTTAAAAATTTTATACATAAAATTAGACCAGCATATGCACCAAAATTACCTGGACGAAAAGCATTATCAACAACACTACTGGACAAGGCATACGACAAATGTATTTCGTACGCTAATTGCTTTATTGGAAAAGAGTCCGTTTTATTAATTGATGGCTGGAAAAACAGTTCGAGTAACAGTAAGCTCGTAGTTGCAATGATCCACAACGCTAACAAAGAGCAGGCATTTCTTCAAGCTTGGGATTTAACCGGTATTAGTGAAACTGGTGAAAAGTTAGCTGAAATTGTTTTTGAATCTATGGACATTGCAAACACACTTTATAACACAAAAATATACGCCACAGTATCCGACAATGCTAGTGCGATGATGAAAATGGGAAAACTGACCAGCCACGTAATTTGGCATAGCACATGTAGCAGTCATACGGCCAACTTATTAGCTAAGGATGTGTTAAATGATCATTTAACAGAAAACATTTCCATAGTGTTAAGAGAGTTCAAGCAGCCAGATTTCGAAAGGCGCATAATTGAAAATGGTGGTGTAAAAATAAAATTACCCTGCGAAACGCGGTGGTGCTCATATAGAGATTCATATTCTTGCTATGTAAAAAACCTAGAGCAAATGAAACAAATAACCGCTGATCCTAAATTAAAAAGGGTGAAACAAAACGTAGCTAAATTAATTTTTGATGACGAAATATTAGAGCTAGTCAAGAAAAATATAAAAATGTTAGATCCAATTTGCCAACTTATTAATATTGCACAGTCAACATCCTGCTCGATTGCAGATGCAGCCGACTTATGGCTTGATTTGAATGTACCAGACGAATTCAAAACGTCTCTAGAAATGCGAAGAAACATGGCGTTAAATGTCTACGCTTTGACGGCTTTTTATTTACATCCTCATAAGGATCATGCTAAGCTAGGTCAGAACCACCAAGACCAAATTAACAATTTCCTGATTAAAAACCTTTCTGGTGAAGGATTAGAGGATTGGGACAGTTATAGATCTCAGACATTTTTTTTTAAAACACTTTTTGAGAAAAAAATTAAAAATCCACTTGTGTTTTGGAACATGGCAGAAATGAAGCATGAAAATTTGTCTAAACTGGCCATCAGGCTTCTGAAGATGCCAGCATCATCTGCTCAAATTGAAAGATTGTTTTCAAGTTGGGCTCATGTTCATTCCCCAATAAGGAATCGACTTACTTTTGAACGATCCAAAGCAGCGGTTATTTGTTTCATTTGCTCTAGGTTTTTTTACATAGCAAGAATATGAATCTCTATATGATCACCACCGCGTTTCGCAGGGTAATTTTATTTTTAAACCACCATTTTCAATTATGCGCCTTTCGAAATCTGGCTGCTTGAACTCTCTTAGCACTATGGAAATGTTTTCTGTTAAATGATCATTTAACACATCCTTAGCTAATAAGTTGGCCGTATGACTGCTACATGTGCTATGCCAAATTACGTGGCTGGTCAGTTTTCCCATTTTCATCATCGCACTAGCATTGTCGGATACTGTGGCGTATATTTTTGTGTTATAAAGTGTGTTTGCAATGTCCATAGATTCAAAAACAATTTCAGCTAACTTTTCACCAGTTTCACTAATACCGGTTAAATCCCAAGCTTGAAGAAATGCCTGCTCTTTATTAGCGTTGTGGATCATTGCAACTACGAGCTTACTGTTACTCGAACTGTTTTTCCAGCCATCAATTAATAAAACGGACTCTTTTCCAATAAAGCAATTAGCGTACGAAATACATTTGTCGTATGCCTTGTCCAGTAGTGTTGTTGATAATGCTTTTCGTCCAGGTAATTTTGGTGCATATGCTGGTCTAATTTTATGTATAAAATTTTTAAAATATTTGGATTCGATGACTCTTAAAGGTAAATTACAGCCAAATACCAAATTTGCTAAAGCCTCGTTCAATTCTATTTCTTCTTTATTTGAAATTTTATCTATATAGCTTGAAACAGAATTGGGTTTCTTGGTAGTCGTTCGTTTTTGGTTAATTTTTGCTATTGTAGCCAACGATGGAGATATAGAGGTTAAAAAACTAGAAGCACTATGACAGCTAGAGGACGTCGATGGTCTGATATCATAGCCTCTAATCGAAGATTTTGGCCTGGATGGTAAAAAATATGAACTACCAATGGAGGAGGTTTGTGAAGAAACCGTAGATTCGTCAGATATTAAAAAATTGTCACTGGTCACAACATCCATAAATTTATCATCTAACACAACTAGGTCTTGTGAATTTTGTTGTGCTACAGTTTGCAGACATTGATTGATCTGCCTAAGAAAAAAAAATAATTTATGTTAGAAGCTTAGTTTACTAAAATAGATTATAGTATAGTTTACCATCACATACGGAAAGATTCCAAATTTTGTCGATTCTCGGTATCATTCAAAATGATTATCATACTGCTTTGGGAGGTGATAGTTGATTCATCTGTTGTTATTGGCTCTTGTTGATTTTCCAGCAATTTACAGATGTTTCTAAATGTATAAAAATGTAAAATTATATCGAAAATTAAACAAATTTTATAAGAAGAATATACCTATGTATGTCGATGTCCTTTTAGGCGAGTTGCGGCTGTATTTTGTAAATTTTTGTTGTGCACAACGCAGTAAGCCACATATTTTCCATTTATTTTGGTTAATTGAAAACCGAATTCCTGGAAATTTTTATTTTTTGGTCGACCACTACTTGACATGATTTATTGGAAATTATGTATTAATTAATTACAAAATTAACTACAATATTCTAGATTGAACAATGAACACTAATTTCACAAAAACAAATACTAAAGAATTCGAATGAAGCTAATGAAAAAAAATTTGAATCAATTTGACAGCTGCGTAATTTCCCATTTCGTTCATGTTATTTACGTCAGCACTCAGCAGTACTAGCTGCGCTGACAAAAACCTTTTTGCTGTTAGCACTTTTAGTCAGCACTGTGGTTTGTTTAATAAGAAACAACAACAATAAAAAATAATTTTGATTTGATTGCTGTTTCGGTTTTATCGGTTTCTTTATTCAAGCAGTTTTAGTCAGCGCAAACATACTGCAAGTTTCTGTATGCTGATTACCAAAACTCATTGCAATGGGTTTTTAATGCCATCTATTGTTCAATGTCTCGAAGTATGAATTAAGTTCATACAATTGACGATTGGAAATGTGTAAAAAGTGCCTTAAGCGGACAATAGCGAACTTTATGAAAAATGTAATAAAATTTCTTTTATGAAATTATATGGAAATAGTGTCTATTTAATTTTAGTTTATATTAGTTAAAATTGTAATGATTCTAAAATCTACTTAATCTTATGTGTAGTTTAAAGTGCGATTTTTGTATTATTGTCTCATTTGGGACATTTTTACTATTTTAAATACCAGAAAACTGTGTTTTAAAATGGCTGAATTTTAAAATTAAATTTTAAACTTTAAACCATTTTTGAAACTTTTATTAGACCATATAACGTTTTAATTGATAAATACAAGTTAAAATTTTTGTTTTTTTTTAAACATTTGTATTTTTTGTAACACTAGATTAACATCATTTTCGTGCCATTTTTAAGCAAAAATTTCTGGCATTTAAAGTGATAAAATTGTTCCAAATGTACCAAATATACAAAAATAACCATTTAAACATATAAAGTTAACTAGATTTTAGAATAATTTCAATTTTAAGTAATAAAAAATCATATTAAATATAGGCACTGTTTTCGTATAAGAAATTTCTGTTATATTGTCGATTTGTCTCTACATTATCTATACTTTTCACCAGAAGTTCAGTCCATTCGTAAGTTGGTTTCATTGTTAACTTAAAGCAAATCATAATTAAAATAAAATATGAAATATATAGTCTACACAGTTTTACACCATTGTCGACATTGTCTACGCCAATTTTAATTGTCTACGCCAATTTTGATTGTCTACGTAATTGTCTACACTTAAGTGTAGACAATCAATTTTTACGCGTAGAGGAACAACACTGCAATCTAGGGATCGAATCTTGTTTGACAAGGCTAAGACGTAACAGTATAAGTGAAAACTCATCCAAAAGTAACCTCGTGAATCAACTTTTCAATTGGCGCCTATGAGACATTAGCAGAAGCTTCATTTTTTATTTTACTTAGTGAGGGACACAGCACGCTGTGTCAGAAAAATTGGTGTGGTCAATACAGTAAGAGTTATATTTCATTTGACCAAGGAATTGGGATTGGAATTCAATTTTGGTCAAAAGAAATAACCAACCAATTCTCGTGATTGGTTGGTGCTGTTTGATAAATACGAAAACTCTGGTGACAAACACAGTAACTACAAAATGGAATTGGATTCGCAATATCATCAATTCAGAAGGAATTTGACAAATTCCAAATTTGAATTCATTATACAGCATTGTTGTTGTACGAAAACGAAAATATTTTCAGTTATATTTTGTCTATTGGTCGTTTAAGTTGCCACTAGAGGGGCACATAATTCATACGAGCGAAAGGTGATCAAAGTGTGTTTATATTAAATTTGCGTAGCAAAATTTTATTTTTTGTGGCTTTCTTGTTTAACAATAGTTCATCACATTTACTTGTGTATATCTATGGTGCAATGTGTAAAAGTATCATGCATGGTTCATTAGATTATTTAGTTCAAAAATATCCGATTATATCAACACGATTTATAAGAAATATTGTGACGCGTTTATACTTTAATTCAAAGATGTACTTTTTATAATAAATCATAAGCGAAATATTTAACTTTCCAATTATATATGGATATGTGTTTTTAAAGCATTGGCGGATGTATAACATATTTCGTAACCGAAATGATGAGAATATATAGTAAGTTCCTATTTATTTAAGGATCATATCTGAAAATGCCATACAACTGAAATCTTACCATCTGTTCAATCACATAATGAGTTCGACTTGAACATTAAAGTGGAATTTAACACATCTGAATTTATTGTTATTGTATTCTTCTTATCAAGAATTATATAGAAAGAGATATGACCTATTCTAGTACATATATAACCATTTGCGATCTGTATTTAAGTTTTATCGTTGTGCAACAATTTTTGATTAAACTGAATATTACAATAAATTTTATTAAAAATGAACAAATTCTTGGTAAGCAATCTTATATGGTAAACCGGAAGAAATTTTATATAATTTATCGATTCTAATTTATTTTGTAAACCAATATAGATTAGAGCATTGATTTCCATTTTCGTGTTAGCATTCATTAAACTCAATCAGTGTCATTCAATAGACTATGGACCATCCGATCGCAGCTATGTACATGGTTCAGTAAGATATGGTCAAGTTGCCGATGAACATGGCGGGCATGGACATCATAGACATAGGCATCGTGGGACCGGTTTTAGACGGGGACATGACGCTAATGGTTTAGATTATGTTGGCGAACAAGAATATGATCTTGTTATACATGTACAACTTGGGGATGAATACGGACATAATACACATAACAATGGGCAAGGTAGACAAAGACAAGGTGGACGTCGTGGTTCTGATTTCATACGTGAACATGATGCTGAAAATATGAATAATGCTGGCAGACATGAACATCGACGAGGTGGACGTGAACACAGATACCATGCTGTATATGGGCAAGGCAGACATGGAAACGAAGGTTATAATGCTGATTACTTCAATAGTTTGGAACGTGTTGGCGACTATGATGGTCGCAATGCTGGAAATATCAATCATGTTGGTAGACATGGAAATCGACGAGATGAACGTGTATACAGAAATCATGCTGTACATGGCAATGGCGACCATGGATCGGACGGTTATATTGCTAATGATCGTCTTGACGAATATGAGTACGATGATGAAAATTTGAATCATGCTGGCAGTCGTGGAGATCGACGAGGTGGACGTAGACACAGGCATCATGGTGGACGTTCAAATTGTAGAAATGGGCATTGCGAATATGGACATGGCACGAGAGAGCATAGTGTTAATTACCCTAGCTTAGATCAAGTTAACGAATATGGTGGTACAGGACATAATGGTATCGATCATGATAGTGTTGGGCATTATGGAACCGGTGTCATTAAGCCTCGTATGTTCTAATTATTTTTTATGGATATTTGTATTATCTTTTGGTAAGAGCGAATGTTATACTATATGTTTTACTCACAAGCCAGACTGGAATTAATTAAATTAGTATAAGTTCGATGCATAATTTAATATCCCATTACCATTAGAACCATTAATAGTTTACCCAATTTACCAACCTCAAATGAAGTTTGACCCTACCCATAATTGTGTAGATAATTTAAAGGAATGATAAATAAAATAATAGTTGATCATTCAAGTACATGTAAAAGCTCAGCGTATTATTCTCCTAAACTAAAGAAAATTTGTAATTTCTGCTATTGATCGATAGCCGAAAACTGAAAACTCAATAACTATTGTATTTATATGACAATTTTGGTTTTTATACAGATTTCTATTCATATCGTGGACACTTTAAGCGGAGAAACTTACCAAAGGCAATTTTTACTACTACGCCATTTGCATTTAGTACACAATTTTTCGTTGATTTCCCCTTGTCTGTATTTGTAAAGTCGGTAATTTTTATAAACAGAATTCTTCAAATTCTATAGATAACCATTGGGAAAATACTTCTTGAGAATTATAAAACCGAATTACAATTAAATAATAGAATTTATTTGGAATACGCAATATTAGAAAATGTACTTTAACGCCAGAGGGGCTGTTGGTTGTTGCGGCTGGAAATAAGAAAATTGCTACAAGGTAGAATTGTATTACAAATTAAAATAGTAACCGATTAACATAGAATATTTAATTACAATAATTGCTTGTTATTTAAGATTAAATATTGGAAAATAAACAACTTAAGTAGAACATATTAACAATAATGCGAACAATTATATTCCGGATAAGGCGAGTGGTGAGGATTAGATGAACGGGATATGGACGTTTGGCTAATCAATGTGGATGAGCATACTAACACTAATAATTTAACTAATATGTGAAACTGCCTAACTTTCGTTAGGCAGTTTCACATATTAGTTTTGGCATTCATTGAATTTAACCAATCATCCGGCCATGGCCATAGAAATATTTAAGTAGGACATGTACAGGGTTAAGAAGGCACACTTGGACATGGTAGACATGACAAAATTTGACTCATGTTGGCAAACATAGAAATCAACAAAATGGACATGGACACAAACACACGTTACACATGGGCATGGTACACAACTCCGTGATGGACATGAAACCAGAAGACCCAGTGCTATTTATACAAATCTGAATCAAGTTGGCGAATATGATGAGTACGATTATGAAGATTTGACTCGCGATGGCAGACAGCAACAAGGTGGACGTAGACAAAAATCTCATGCCGTACATAGGCATGGCACACATCTACGTGGTAAATATGAAACGGGAGGGCACAGTGCTGATTGTACTAATCTGGATCAAGTTAGCAAGCAGAAATGTTCATCAATAAGGTCAACGTGATAGTATCACTCATGATAGTGTTGAACCACTTATGAACCAGTTTTGGTTCCACAATAGGAATTTATTTTAATTTAAAAACATTTTTAATTAATTTCGTTCTGGTTTAGTTTATGATTTTAATTGATGATAGACATATCGAATTGTTACGTTTTAGCCTTGACAAAAATGGTTCGATCACTTAATTGTAAATAAAACAACCAATCTAATTCTAGATGACACTAAATTCATTTATTTCCGAATAATTACACTAAATATTAATTTATTTAATTCACTTAATAATAGTAAAACAGTGTTTAAAGGACATTACTGGCTCCAATGGTTTCGATCCTGGGCTTGGTCTTCATACTGTCCTAGACAACCAGAAGAAGCCAAGTCATTCTCTACACCGTGGAGCCATCGTCTCCTGCAACGACCTCTGCGCCTACCATATGGTGGCTCACCTTTTAGAGATCGCTGCACAATCCGTTCCGTAGCAGCACGCAAAACGTGACCGAGCCAGAGTACTCGGTGAGATCTTATTTCATGCACAATATCGGGGATCTTCATCAGATCTCTGATCTCGATATTGTACAGAGCTCGGTATGTGCCATCTATTTCGCGTTTTGGGTCGTAAATCACACGCATGACTCTTCTCTCAAATGTTAGGAGCCATCTCTCGTACTCATCCGTCAGCGCCCAACTTTCACATCCAAAAATAACAACGCTTGGGCTGATCAACGCTTTGTAAAGCGTCAGCTTCACGTCATTTGATAGGTGTTTAGATTTAAGCAGTGGCCTTAGAGGAGGCTGCCAACTGCCAGCCGCACATTAATATCCTCACCCACACTGTTATCGTGAGTAATAAGAGAGCCCAAATATTTGAACCTCCTCACTCCTTCAAACGTGTAGTGGCCACTACTAATATCTGGTGTGCCGTTTTGGACTCATTGATCTGGAGTCCAACAGAAGCCGAAAACTCTACAAGCGGATCAAGTATTTCCTTCACTCCGTTGCTATTCCGTTGCTATATACTTCACTCCGTTGCTATTCCGTTGCTATATATTTAATTCACTAATTTAACTTAATTATTTAACTCCACAATAATTATTTTATTACACTTTAACCAGACTATTTAACCACAGTTTAATAACATTTTATTAAACTTTGATGGCTCTTTCACTGTTTCCTTTTTACTACTACCACCACTATCACGGTTAAAACGCAACTAATTAACTCCTAAATGTTGATCGCGTATTTATACCAAATATTCTAACCTTTTAGAAATATCCACAATATTCTAACGTTCTAGAAATTTCCACAATAGTTACAATATTGTTACGATCGTAGTGACATCTCTATTTGAATAGCGACTAATCTAGACACTCTCGAATATTGTGGAGATTTCTAGAAGGTTAGAATATTTGGTATAAATACGCGATAAACATTGAGGAGTTAATTAGTTGTGTTAGTAAAAAGGAAACAGTGAAAGTTAAGTGTTTATGAAGTGTTGTTAAAGCGTAATACATATGTACATTGTTATTAAAGTATATTAAAGTAATTATTGTGAACTTAAATAATTAAGTGAATCAATTAAATTAGTGTTTAGTGTAATTAATCGGAAATAAATAAATTTCGTGTATCTAGAATTTACATCGGTTTACATTGGTTTTATTCACAATCTAGTGATCAAACCTTGTTTGGCAGGGCTAAGACGTAACAATATTTTAATTCTAAATTTTATATTTTAAAATAAATCATAAACAAAATATTTACATATGATCTATTTGTACACATAAACATTAAAAACAAAATTAAAATAGATAATTATGTAGTTAAGTTTCCAATTATATAGTAAGGAAAGTATTTTTGGAATTATGTCCAGTTCTCATAAGTCCTGCAATTATATAATTTGTATGGTCTGTGATTTGCAGAGACAGTAGGTGGTACTATATAGGTGGACTCAGGTACTGGAGCTAATATAAAATAAATTTGTTGGTCCTGTAAGTGAATTATGCTTTAAGAGTAATTGGAAAGTCATGTGTCGGTTCACATCAAATGTATACTTCTTATCAAGAATAATAGAGATACCATACATATTCTAATATATACTAATGATTTGGTTTGTATTCAAGTTCATTAGTTGAATATTTTAAACGTTGTGCGACAATTTTTCATCAAAGTGAATATTATTTTATATAAATGTTATTAATAAAAATGAACAAATTCTTGGTAAACAATTTTGTTTGTGATAGTCCGAAAAAGAAACCTTTTTTTTTTAAATTATTTATCGATATTCTATCTTGTTTGGTGAATGTATATATGTAGATCGGAACTTTTCTTCTCGTATTGGTATTTGCCATCATAGAAGCTAGTCGGCATGGTTCAGGAGGATATGGAGGTGGCTATGGACATGGACATGGTGGACATGGACATGGTGGACATGGGTATGGTGGGCATGGACATGGTGGATATGGGCATGGTGGACATGGACAACATGGACATGGTGGTCATGGGACGGCAGGGAATGATGCTGGCGTTGCTGGAGGTCTAGATGGCGGGCATACTGGTACCGGACATGGTGGTGTCGGAAATGATGGAGCCGGCATCAATAATGGTGACCAAGTTGATGGTGTTTCTGGTGCCGGTCTCATTGACATTCGGTTCTCGTAATTATAAAAACAACATTTTCATTTCGTTTCCTCTAAGGTTTCCTCAATAAAAAAAAACTTGACAGGTTAAATTAATTTCATTCATTTGTTTTTTTATAATTTTAATTAATTTAACAACTTCACGTACATATATCAGAAATCATTCTGTACAGTTGACAACGCTAAAATGTAATATTTCTTAAACAGTGTTGATTGGATGCCTCCGGATAATGACCAAATCCAATATTGGTGCTCTGTTCTTGATATTTTCTTGGATGATTTCGTCAATATTCGAGCTTTTGATTGCCCAGTAGTTTCGCCTTTTTGTCTCTTCTGGATAGCATTTTGTTCTTGGCGTTGTTTATGACTTATCTTCGGATATGTATTGTAATGTTGTTTCCGTTTCTATTGTTACGTTGCAATAACTGTTTGTGCCCATATTTTTGCACAAAGTTATTGTAGTTTGTAGTTGTAAACAGGTTTGGGTTTTCTCTAATAATATGTTGAGGGTAGTTGGTGATGACTGTGTTATTCATAACCAGTGGTAATATCACCATTGATATTGGTTTATCCTCTTCTAGCTTCGGACATGAAGGCTTTATCAGGAAGTGAGATGTTAACACCTTGCGGTTTATCATCAAATCTTTTATCAGGATAATTTCCAGGCTTCCTGGATATCTTCTAAAATACCGTTAACATCGACATGAGTTGCAATAAATTCAATTTCGGTTAGAGGTACTTTGTTAGCCATTATTTGCTAGCGGCTTGTTTATTGTATCCGTAATTAGCTGATTACTTTGATTGTGCGTCTGGAGTCCCATTTTTTCTGACAAACGATTTTTTCTGAAAGTAAAAATCGTTTTTGGATTTATTGTGACGTTATTGTTTTTATGTTTTTCTTGCCCGAATTTCTATTGGGAATTTCTATTGTTAGGTTGTTTTGGTTAAATATAACCTCGTTTAGCGTGAAACCGGTAAATGAGTGCACAGAGTTATTGTATAGTGCCACTGGTCGTTCTATGCTGCCTGTACGATATTAGAGTTTGCGATTTTGTTTTTATTTGTGTTGAATATTTCAATCACAGTTGCGTGAGTCTTCTCGATTTTGGCCGTTCGACTCAGAAGAAAATGCGTACTCTAATTTTAGGTTGTCTTGTGGTTTGAGATAATGCTATTAGGATTTCTGAGAACTGTAAAGTATTTGGTAAGTGCACCAGTAGTTTCGCCTTTTTGTCTCTTCTGGATAGCATTTTGTTCTTGGCGTTGTTTATGACTTATCTTCGGATATGTATTGTAATGTTGTTTCCGTTTCTATTGTTACGTTGCAATAACTGTTTGTGCCCATATTTTTGCACAAAGTTATTGTAGTTTGTAGTTGTAAACAGGTTTGGGTTTTCTCTAATAATATGTTGAGGGTAGTTGGTGATGACTGTGTTATTCATAACCAGTGGTAATATCACCATTGATATTGGTTTATCCTCTTCTAGCTTCGGACATGAAGGCTTTATCAGGAAGTGAGATGTTAACACCTTGCGGTTTATCATCAAATCTTTTATCAGGATAATTTCCAGGCTTCCTGGATATCTTCTAAAATACCGTTAACATCGACATGAGTTGCAATAAATTCAATTTCGGTTAGAGGTACTTTGTTAGCCATTATTTGCTAGCGGCTTGTTTATTGTATCCGTAATTAGCTGATTACTTTGATTGTGCGTCTGGAGTCCCATTTTTTCTGACAAACGATTTTTTCTGAAAGTAAAAATCGTTTTTGGATTTATTGTGACGTTATTGTTTTTATGTTTTTCTTGCCCGAATTTCTATTGGGAATTTCTATTGTTAGGTTGTTTTGGTTAAATATAACCTCGTTTAGCGTGAAACCGGTAAATGAGTGCACAGAGTTATTGTATAGTGCCACTGGTCGTTCTATGCTGCCTGTACGATATTAGAGTTTGCGATTTTGTTTTTATTTGTGTTGAATATTTCAATCACAGTTGCGTGAGTCTTCTCGATTTTGGCCGTTCGACTCAGAAGAAAATGCGTACTCTAATTTTAGGTTGTCTTGTGGTTTGAGATAATGCTATTAGGATTTCTGAGAACTGTAAAGTATTTGGTAAGTGCACCAGTTATGTATTTTAAATTTTTAGTGTTAGAAGTTTTTTGTATGTGACTTTTCACCTTACTTGGTAGATTGAGAAAGAAGTACGATCGTTTAATTTGATTTTCTAGATCTTTTATCTCTCTGTGGGTCCTTCATGTTCTTTACAATCGCAATATGTCGATCAATATTTGTTAACTTTGTAAACTACATCGCAATCGGAATTTTCCAGCTCTAATCTCCATCGTGGAATTTTCGATCTTTTGTGCCTAACCAAAGTACAGTTTTCTGAGGCCTGCTTGAGTTTTAATATTCTGTACGTTTTATTTAGTAATTTTTAAGTATGCGTGTACGGTCATGTTATCACCTTCGTTTGTTGCCCACAGCTGTGATTTGTAGTATGAGAGCTCTTGTCTGTCACCTAAAACTTCCGTGAATAATCAGTTGTTATTTAAAATAAAGTGTTACCCCTGAATGTATGCCGATTCAAACTGTTATACATATGTACTTTTACTTTTTTTTTTAATTTGTACAATCATACGTTTTATGCTGGTACGAGGGGAAATGCATGAATTTGTTTGGCTATTTTGAGTGATTTTATTGGTTTAGAACTCGGATATAAATAGCTAGGGACCTAGGGTATAGTCATCGTGAACCAACGTTCAATGTTATTCGATCAATTAGACAATTTAAAATTCATTATATCCCAAAAGGCAATAAAAGCCTTAAGCAATAATTGAAAATAGCCATCACTTCAAAATCAATTAACTAAATCCAAAATAATTGAAATAAATAAAATCTAAATAAGTTATAATCTTTAATAAGCGATAATAGAAGGTTGAACATTAATCAAAAACTAATGACACAAAAGTTGGCTAAGTTTTTAGCTGCTAGTATACCTGCAAACCAACATTAATTTAAATCCGACATAAAAACAGACCAATGAAACAGACACTTTAATATGGGGGTGTGCTCGGTTTGTAGTGTAAAACCCGGTATTTTTCTTCTCTTGAACATAGCATCATGTAAACAGTAAACATGGGCGCACATTGCACAAACAAAATTACATCAAAAAAAATCAAAACGTCAAATAAATGTTTATACTTTTTTGATTGAAACCCAGAATAATAAACTAAATAATAAGAAGATATTTAATAAGCGTCCAATAAAATGTCCGAATCTATATGTCGTACTTGCTTAGCACAGGCCAGCGGTTCCATATTTAAAACTGTTTTTCTGGATGAGAAAGAATTGTCATTAGTTGATATGCTAAATGTTTGTACTGGCTTAATGGTAAGCCGATGATATTGTTATCTATGCCAATTTTAAAATGCACTTCCATTTTAGGTGACCGAATCAGACGGAATATCATTGAATATTTGTGATGTTTGTACAGAAGAAATAATAAAGTCTTATGTGTATCGTACAAAATGTTGGGATTCCCAGAACTTACTGTTACGGCGACTAGAGGAAAGAAATCAAGTTACTGATTCGATAAAGTGTGAAGCGGAAAATGATGACATTACATATGAAATAGTATTGTTTTCTGGTATAAAACACGAAGAACAGGTACAGGACATTGGTATAAAACACGAAGAACAGGTACAGGACGTTTCTGTAATTCCAAAGAAAACGGAACCCACTGTAAAATGTCCACTGTGCGATGAGACCTACTCTAGTAAGAATTTAATGCAAGAACATTTGCGTCACGTGCACAGTACACCCGATGATAAAGATCCAATCAAAATATGGTGTCACCATTGTGGTCAGAAATTAAAAAATTGGAGAAATTTTATCCTGCACGTTCAGCGACAGTCTGGCGAAAAACCATACAAATGCGATTTATGTGAATATCGAGCAGCGCAACGAGCTAGTATTACTAGCCATATGCGAACGCATACGGGTGAGCGGCCTTATGAATGTATTATTTGTGGCGACGTATTTCCATCATCTAGCGCAAGAACAAAACATTATAAGTGTCATTCCGAAGGTAATTTATCTTCTACTTAATAAATAATTGGCAGCAAACGGCAAATCAAGCGTACAATTTGTTTTATGTATATTTGTGTGATGTGAAGCATATGCATTAACTATGTTAATCGATTGTTAAATTTTCTCTTTATGCAAATACATACATAGATGTACATAATTTCGTAAAAAAAACTATTTTAGTTCATTTCTCGACTAACTCAAAATTTTGCTAAACGTCCAAAGATGTCTCTATAAATAAAACAGGTATCATATTTTTATTCAATCATTTTTTTTTATTTCTTTGTTGTTTTACTTTCTTTAAATAAGTTTTTCGGTGTTTCTTTAAGATATATAATTTAATTTCACTTTCTTTTTCTTTATATGAACAAAAACGTAATAATAAAATGGTTCCAAAAAAATTTGTTATAAACAATTAAAGATACAAAAAAAAAAAATTGTTAAATCCAAACATCGCGATGATACGTTCTCTCTCTTGCGTTCACAGATATACATACAAATTCCAGGAGACTGGAGGGGCTTAGTGGTGTTTTAAAACAACTTCCAATATTGTTTAATTTTATCGTCCTTAGGTAAAAACATTGAGGTCACTTTCTCATAATTCAACGGATACTTGTGATTATTGAAATTTCGTTTAATTTCCTGATCAAAAATGTCGTCCTCGTTTAATTCGAGAACAGCTGATAAATCCCATTCATGCGTCGGTAAGGGATTCGAAATAAATTTGGCAGCCGTTGATATCGATGGTAGCGCATGATATTGTAGCGTGGCTATTTCCCACAAAGAGCTTTCCAACGCCTTTGATTCGGTTGGTTTGCGTTCATCCATAATGTATGGATCGCGAGGCACCACAGCCAAATGTGATCCACCGTTATTATAGATAAGACACTTTAGCCCCGGATGTCTAAGTATTAAATTACCGATAAAGTAAAGAATAATCACGATGTCTTGAGGTGGCGCAACCAACGATAATCGTGACAGGCGTTTTACAAATGCGGCAACCAAATTCTCGGGCAAATGACTTGACGTTAAGAATACATCGGCCAAATAAAATAGTCGTGCTTTAAATTTTGTATGGAATATTTCCGGTTCGAACATCGAGTACAGCTTCTCGTATATATCCGGATACGTTAGGTTATGATGCTGAATCAATAGGAATATGCCCTGTAGGGCTAGCAAACTAATTGGTCCACCAATATCGAGCGATTCCATTAAAAAATCGGTCATCAGTAGTGGCTTATCGAGATGGGGCAGCACTTTCTCCAGTAATATAATTAAAATTTGCCGATGGATTACCTCATCGTTATTGTAATTCCACAGCATAACACAATTCCATATTTTATTCATACTCCGCCGCACGATCGCATAATCGTACTTGAATGATGTGCGTCCCGGATGCTGATCATCGTACACGATATACTTTTGATGGTCGTCACTCGAATCTCGTCGATCCTCATGATGATTCTGATACCCATTTTTCCCATTACTATTATGATGATGACCATTGCTATTACTATTACTGTTGTTGTTACTATTACTACTACTATTTAATGCTACTATTATTGATGAGTTAATTAAATTTAAAAAATTCTTTATAAAAATATTGTTATTTGTATAGAGTATGGCACCACCACAACGTGGCGTTAAACTTGGCATTATTTTCCATATGTAATAAACTAGATCGTAATAGACGGTGTACTCTTGCAGGCGTAGCATTAAATGTTCCATGTCCCGTTCGTATGACAGGAGCTTCATAAGGATAGTTTTTAGACGACCGATTGGAAATTCATTTGCGTTATTATCTAATGGGTAACGGGATTCTAGTATAAGTAATTTCATTGAAGTTACAAATCCTTGTAATGATTCAGGTTCCTTGGCGTGCGTGAATGATTGAAGCAATAGGGTACACGTTTCTTTGTATCGTTCTTGGAGCCATTCACGGTATTGAGTTTCAGGACTGGTATCTAAAAGAATACAAAAAAATAATTAGATTTATGAAACTGTATTTCTAAAATACGTCATGTTAGTTTGTGAGGAAATCTTAATTCATGAAAATATGCCATTCAACCTAATTTCAATTCGGAAAAAATTCATAGAATAACGTTATCAAATTTCAAGTTCAAATCTGACGCTGATTCATATTTATTACGAAATGCTCCACCCCTTACTAGATAAGAATTTTTGATAAAATAAGATCTCTCAATTTTATTAAAGTTGCTACATGTTAAATTAACGATAATTCTGATGAGATTAAAAATCGAACTTAAGGGATAATATGAATAATTTTCTAGCCTGATTTATCGAAAATTATTTACGTGGTCTCGTGTACACGGCTTTAAAGTGGATTCAGGAGCTCATTCTATTCTCTCGTATTCTATATTATGCAATTATTGGTACACGAATATGATTCTGTTTTTCAAAATTTTCCTTATCAACTTTTTCATTTAGTGTGGAATACAATAAAAATGTTTTAGGATTTTTGGAACCGCGCGTTATAACAAAATTATCGATTTGGCCCTCATTCAAATTTAATTCGACACCACTGCTTAGATCGATAATGTAATTTTTGACTGAAAATGTAACACATGCTCATTTTCTCAAAGAATTGATTGGATTTGTTTTATTAGAAAGGGTTTTTATTCAATTCGGAATTTAACATGAATATAGCCTAAGCATGGGAAAAAATAAATAAATAAACTTTCACAGATTGATCTTGGCATAAGCTCAATTAATTCAACTGTATTCATAATAAGTAATTGAAATGATATTTCGAATAACTCAGACTAATATGAGACAAGGTATCCTCTAAGGCCACTGCTAAAATCTAAACACTTATCAAGTGCCGTGAAGCTGAAGCTTTACAAAGCGTTGATCAGGCCCGTTGTTATGTTTGGATGTGAAAGTTGGGCGCTGACGGATGAGTACGAGAGATGGCTCCTTACATTTGAGAGAAGAATCATGCGTGTGATTTACGGCCCTAAACGCGAAATAGATGGCACATACCGAGCTCTGTACAATTTCGAGATCAGAGATCTGATGAAGATCCCCGATATTGTACATGAAGTTAGATCTCAGCGAGTACGCTGGCTCGGTCACGTTCTGCGTGCTGATCCGGAACGAATTGTGCAGCGATCTCTGAAAGGAGAGCCACCATATGGTAGGCGCAGAGGTCGTTGCAGGCGACGATGGCTCCACGATGTAGAGAACGACTTGGCCTCTTCAGATTGTCTAAGACAGTATGAAGACCAAGCTCAGGATCGAAACCGTTGGAGCCAGATTGTTGATTCAGTAAGGGGCCAGTAATGGCCTTTAACACTGTTATTATTATGAGACAAGGTAATGAGACAAGTCAATTCCAAATTGCCTACCCTGACCAAATCTAATGGACGTGTATTAAATTTTAAGATTTACTTTGGAATATATCATTAAAATATAATCAAACAGAATTACTTTGTTGAAAATTATGCCATTCAACTATAAATTTTAGGTTTTATCTATTCGGCGAGCGATTTGAATATGCGGTCTGGCCACAATATACATTTTTCAGAAACGTGTTATTTAATATTTTGGGTGTGGTTTTCCACCTCATCATCCCCATCTACAGATATATAGAAGACAAACGTCCATCTAAAAAAATTGTATATTTCCCAAAAAAGTAAAAATTGATGGAAAATGTAATCGAATCGAATCGACACACACCGACTCTCACACACAAAGTACAGTGGGAAAAAAGTGTTAGTTTTATAGAGAAAAATATATACAAAAATATTTTTTTATATAAAAAGTATTGATTTTATTTTGTAGTTGGTTGATTCAGTGACGTAATGTGCACTTTTTATTCTACTCGTATTCTACTCAAAAAGGTCAAACCGATTTCTAGTTTTATAGATTTTTGACCACATTGTGAAAAACGATAAATTTATTTCCAAAAACTTTCAGGAAATCCAGAGTAGAAAATTTGTTTGGCTAATCAATCAAACGAGAATCCAGAACGAAAAAGGACATTTTGTAATGATCTTATCGATCATTTATGGAAATGTTTGGCATTGCAATACGCAGGCGTACACGGCATTAGTTGTTACACCACTCCTACCATAGAATACAATACTCTCATAAACAACATCAGCTTTATGTACAGTTAAATAGATAGATACGATAGTTATCTAAAAAACTATTATCGATTTTTGCTTTTTTTATTTCTATTTTCTGAGTCGTACATATCGTCGTAGAGCACAACAGATGTTATAAACAATACACACACAGAGCGAATTGATTAACGTTCAGCGAACGTGAACTGAAGTTTTTATGGAATATATATAAAAAAAAAATTATATATATACCTATATCACGTGTCATTCTACCGTCATAATTATCCTAAACTCTACTTATTTACCAAATGGGGTCAGAAAAGAATCGAATATTGGCCACACCCTACCCCTCTTTAGTGTACTAGGAGTAAATTAGCAAGACAAAAAACAGGATTGATGATAATGAAATTCTGGGAACTGGTTTTTCTGTGCGTGTATGTGATGGATGAAGGGATGCAAATTTCAAACACCACAAATTATTACACCTTAACATATATGTACGAGCTAAAATAATTAAAATTTATAATTTACATACAATACAGAGCTCTTACCTTTCGGTTTTAATGGTTCCACTTCGATGACCATTTCCTGTCGTTTCAACACCTCCGAGAAAACATATTCCAGTGTTAATATTTTCGATGTTAGCGAACCTCCATTTGTAAAACTTTCCTGTTAAATATAAAACATACACTGAATACAATATAACAACATGAAAACGCCATGTAAAATACATGATTCGAAAAATTCAAAGATGTCGACCAAAAAAAAAAATCTGTGTATTGCAAAATTTGGACACCCAAAATTTATACAACAACAAAAATGTATTCATAAAACGAGAAAATTTTGTAGCGAGGTTTTCACTTACCTCTAAACTTTGTATTATATCCACAATATTGTTAGCACATTTTCGTGAACTTAAAAAGTCACAAGCTTTTTGTTTTAATTGTTTTATAATCAATTTATTTGTATTTACTTCGATAGAAGAGAACGTCGATGGCGACGACGACGACGACATCATCATCATCATCGCGATGTCAGACTTGGAATATTGAATAGCTGAACTGAATGTGAAGTGAAGAAAATGAATGAATCGAAAAGCAAAAAAAAAAATAAAATTTTACAGATGGAGAATATTTAACGAACAGAAACGACGATTTTATTTTTTTTTGCTTTATTTCAGTTTCGTTCACTATCAAAATGTCATATTTGACATTTTTGAGTTTTGTTTATTTATCGTGTACTGTCACTTTCACACGTGTAGTTTGTTACAAATTTTATTATAAATGGCAAAAAATCCGATTAAAATTATGTCTGGCAGTAAAAATAGTGATATTATACCAACTAGAGCAATGTTACTTAAAAAAAATTCACAAAATACCGATTTTAAAGTGATTAAGTTTACGGAGAAAAAATCAAAACCCAACACAATTAAGTACAACAAAACTGAAGAAAAAATAATTAACGAAACTCGTGCCAAGCCTGAAGTTAGTGACGATGATGAATATAACGACGATGAAGATATATTCGATGATGCACCTAGATCGAAACGTCGAAATTTTACGCGCGATGATGCAGCGAATTCAAATGAATTTGATATGAAGCGTGCACGTTACGATGTGATTAATTTTGGTGTTTCCGGTTTTGGTACAAAAGATAAGGCCAAAGCGAAAATAGCGTTGGCGATTAAGCTAGGTGCTAAGCCACCGAAAAATCAATATAAAAACTATAAAGTATTAATTGAGGAGCGAAAACAGGCAAAATTAAAAGAGTCGGAAGCGGATGCATTTTTGAACGCTGGAAAGAATCAGTACGGCGCGCCGAAAGGAAATTTTAGGAAATCGCATAAAAAATTTGTTAAGAACAAGAAGAAGCAGAGTGGTATGCTGGATTTGTATGGAGTGGTTAATCCGAAAGATGGCAAAACGAAATAAAATTATTTTAAAATTTAGATTTGTTGTTTTATTTATTTACTATTAGATAAGTCAATTTACTTATTTGTTCGTTCTCGTTTTTTACAATGAAAAATATTATCAATTTTGGAGTACATCCAAATATATTTTTCTAAGTCCAAGTACTCTCTACTTATTTTATTGTTATTATGTATAAACTGAAGAAAGAACCGTATCAGTTATCAAGGCGTGTCAAACGATCATAAGTATCAGGGGGTGTAGTTAAAAGTGCTTGTGACTAGATATCATTTTACTATTATAGATGTACAGCTGTATCCCATCTTAGTCATCAAGAATTATGTATAAAAGAGTCTTGAACAGCAGGGTTAATTCTATTTTTCGACATTTTTTAAGTACACGGAAGATATGATATGTACAAATTTATATGTATCCAAGAAACAAACCATTAAAACGCCGAAAATACTACCAAAGAAATACAAAAAAATTCGATGTTTCTATATTTCTCTCGTTTCTGCTCATATGTATTAATTTAAATATGAACATTTCTACGTTCCACCATCGCCACAATATTTTGATATTTCTCTCACTCTCCCTAGCAAAGAAAAAACATGAAAGCACAACACATAAAAGTTTTGTGTATTCGAAAAGTGGTGGAAATGAAATACAAAAAAAAAAAAAGAAACCGAGAAAAAAAAAGAATCCGAAAGTAGCATAAATGTGCTATGAAAAAAATATTCCCATTTTCAGTTGGTAAAGTGACATGAACGTTAAGATATCGGGGATTTGTAACAAGTCATGTATCAAAATGCTTTCAAAACAAATCACACAATTATCTCAAACGGTAAGTGAAAAATAGTTTTAAAAACTTCGAAACAACTGATTTGCGATAAATCGAATCGTAAAAATCGTGAAAAATGTGAAAATGAGGTGGAAATATGGGTATATTCGGTATATAATATACACCAGCTCCAAATGCAACCATTTTCAATTTTCCACCCAAGGAAATTTTTTCTATTAATGGATACGATAAATTTAGAAAAATTTATTAAATCAGTGAATTTTTATACAAGTTCGAGTACAAAATAAAAGAAAATTGTGAAAAACAAAAATAATTTGTGTTCAAAACATAATTTTTTTTTTAGACGTGGAAATTAATTTCCACTCCTAATACACTATATATAGAAAATATTTTTTGCATATGTGTGTGCGAATTTTCCGATTTGTTTAGTGAGGTTATGTTCGGTTTTTCATTTTTAAAGTGAATTTTTACGATACATTAGAAATGTATAGAAATTAGCGCGCTGCCATAAGATGACCTCAAAGTGGAGACATACTATTATAGAGATTAATCCTCTGCGAAATCTTCTGTACATAATGTAGCTGTTTTCCATCCTTTTCCAAAATTTGTTAGCATGGTTTTTCTTTTACCGAAATAGAAAATTATTTTTGAAAATTTCTCTTTCATCAAAGGGGAAAATTTGTGAAAAATGTTTCTCTTAATTATATTTTTGGCCTGCGTGCAATAATTTTGTTGTTGTTGTGTTGTATATACGACTAAAATATACGATACAAAAATAATTTTTCGGGAAATTTGTGAAAATAATATATTTTATGTATATGTATATGAAATACCTATGTACAAAACAAAATATTTTCATTCAGATTTTCCTTCCCCATTCTAATAATTATTATAAATTGAACATCACCTCTCTACGAGCTATATAGGTATACAAGAATCATACATAAACGCATTTGCCAATTTTGCAGTTTACCGTGGCATATATTTCACATAATATTTTAATTTGCTCGAGTAGGGGTGGGAAATTCATCTTTTGTATGAACACTTTTAATGGAAATCCAACGAGGTGTGAAATTGTGATGGATATTAATTTGGGGTTTGTTTTTCCCATGGAATTTGTTAATGCGTAGTTTTATAGTAGTATAGTGTAGTTGGTAGAGTAATAATCGTATCCGGTTGGCGGTGCCATGGATGTTTGCGATTCCCATGTTCGTAACAAATTCGAAGTGAAATATAATCTTTACATTGTCCGAGGCATTACACTGTACACATTCTAATATATTTACATGCGTCAAAAATTTATAGACCTTTTATATGACTGGCTTTCATGTGTACCCAAAAAATCTCTCTAAAAGGATGGAAGAGTAATAGGATATCAATTAAGTGAACTACGTCATGTACTTTATGGCAAATTTATATCTGGCTGGATTGCAGTGTTTTTAGTGAGCTTTTTATCACATTTCATTTCATGTAAAATCAAATAAAGAAATTTGTCGAAGATCGTCGCAGGCGGCGATGGCTCCATGGTGTAGAGAACGACTTCGATTCTCTAGGTTATCTAAGACAGTATATGAAGACCAAGTAAAGTATCGAAACTTTGGAGCCGAATTGTTCACTCAGTAAGAGGCTAGTAATGGCGTTTATGTACTGTTTATTATTATTTTAAATCAAACAAGGGTACTTGTATATACTTGGACATACTTATGTAATGTACGAAATCGAAGAACAAAACACATAATGATTAAATCTAAGGTTCCCAGACCTCTGGTTTTGGATAAGGCCTTCCGTATTTTAAAGTATGATAACTAGGACAACTCTATTTAAAAAATAAAATCATCTATAACATAAACAACCCTCTGACTCTTGAATATGTGATATAAAGAGAAAATGAGTCACTATATATGGGCATTTTAAACAGGTTTGGGTACACGGCCTATAATTTCGTGTACTAGTGGGTACACGATCTAGAAGTTCATAAAAATGTTGAAGTTCTAGGGAGAAATAAGAATTAGAAATCAAGAAAATTAAATTTTCTTAGATTCCGCCAAATTTTTAATCAAATCCTCGCATATCTGGAGAGCCTATAAATTATGTAATTTTAAGCCATTTCTGGTTCACAAAGAGTAGTGTAAAAGTTGGCCAGCCAGACGCCGGAGAGAAATACAACTTTAGAATCAAGAAAATTGAAATATGTTTGATTCGGTTGAACTTCTTTGTATGCACGCCTATAATTCCGTAATATTTTGTTATTTCAAGCAATATCGGCTATCGGAAAAGAGGTGTTGAGGATTGCGAGCTGGAAACCATGATATCTTTGGAGGCTTGAAACCCAGAGATTCTATTTTCTGAATAATCGTAACTAAAAACCCAGAGAATGGTAAATTTCCTTAAACTTTGGAGGGACGTGGTTTCAAAAATCTTCCGCACCGGTTCTCATCATATCTTTGCGAGGCTTTATATATTACCTCTTGTGTTTTATAATATATCTGGTGATCTCGTGGTCCTATTGAACTTCCCCGATCCCCATATTGATACACTCTGACAGAATTACTTTCGGTGCTGCTAGCTATAGTCCACACAGCCCTTTTCATATTTTATGAGAGATTTACCGGTAGTTTTATTTTCTCTTTCTGACTCCTACCTTCCAATATTCTCAACTCGGGATACCTGTTTTCCTCAAGGCTCATAGGTTAGGTCGAGTTTGCCGTCCCAAGTGCTGTGCCCTGGCAGGCAAGCTCATCTGCCTTTACATTCCCTATAATATACTAAAGTGCCCTGGCACCCACGTCAAGCGGATTTTGAACTGATCAGCCATCTCATTTATAGATAGCAGACAATTCTGGCCTACCTTCGGCGGCATGAAGTGTCGTTATACCGTTTTAATATCAGCCTGGCTATGCGTAAAATTATACCTCAAAGACACTGCAAAATTCGAGAAGACGAAAAGAGAGGCTAACTCTCAGTGCAACCCAGAATAACCTACAGCCGACCCCTCTATCCCTTTTTGAGCCATCCTTGCAAAAGCTCAGCGTCTCATTGTTTATAACCGTCTTATATACGCAGTTATTTACGCAGACTCACCTCGCAAGATTGCGATTAGATAGCGTAGTCGGTAGTACCAGGAATACCCCTGTTGCACAAAATAGATGAGTGCCCTATGTTTTTACAGGTCCACATATGTAGATATGGATTTTCATGGAAGTGAGATGATTGATAATATCCAAGGCTTTGGTAGGTGTGCTCCTGAGTGCTCTACTTATACAGATATAATATTTTAGGTAATCCACAATTTTTAACGCTGGCCACCAGACGACAACCATATATAAAAGTATGAGCTTGACCAGTGAGGTATAGAGCCATTGTGTTATGTGTTGCTACATACCCCATCTCTGCCTACAAGCATTTTTCCAGGAGTAGATCGCAATAGTAGCTGTCTTTACTCTCTCTGAGATGTTTGGTTTCCACCTTAGCTCGCTGTCCAAAAGTAACTCAAGATATTTCGCTCTATCCGTATAAAGTTCAAACTCGTACCATTTAGTGTTTGCGGGTCACACTGAGGAAAATTGTGCTACCTGCTAAATAGGACCAGCTACGTTTTCGGTGGATTCATTACCGCGTAGGCAACCACACCGAAGCGTCGTCTTTAGGGTCACAGGTCATTAATGATTAAATTCCAAAGTAGGTTGGGATAAAAACCCCACCTTGCAGTGCGCCTCTACTCACAAACCTACTAGCAGACGCCCCACCTAGATGAACTGTCATGATCCTGCCCCTAAGCATCTTTTTTTTAAACGGTTGGAACCTACAGAGGTTCCGCACTCAATGCCACAGTGGGCCCATGGTGCAACCCCTAAGCATTAGTACTATATGCTATCTCTGAGTGACCCCTCTACCCCGAGACATGCAAGCGCCCGAGTGATTCCTCCCAGTCTGACATTGGTAAAGGCTCCCTCCAAATCGAAGAAAGTTACCATATAGATTATTCCTTAAATTCAAGACATTGCTCAATCGGGCCAATAAGAGATTTATCACCAACCGCCCCTTACAGTACGCGTGCTAAGATTTCAATAGCTTGCTTAAGCTTGATTAAGCCTCGGGCTTAAGTACGCTTCTATTTGCCTTTCTAATAATTTTAATAGAAAAGAGGATAAGTTTATAGGCCTAAAGTCTTTGGAATAGCAATGTTAGCTTTTTCCGGCCTTAAGTATAAATATTAATTTTACTTCAATCCATTTACTAGGAATGTGACAAAGTTTTAGGCTACCTTTGAAGATGACTTCCAGCCAAGATAGGATTAAGTCAATGGATCACTGGGCGTGTATTATAATGCACCTCGTCGATGTAAAAGAATACTCCCACAGATATAGACCCATTAAATTGTTTCAATTAAAAAAATTGAAATTAAGAACAATTAAAGACATCTGAGTAAGGCACCAAAAATAGAAGAGTTTGTTAGCAAAGTACATAAATCACGTTTCAATTAAAAAACTAGTTTACAAATTTCCATTAGGAATTGAATGAAAACTGGGAATTTCTAGAAAAAACTACTCTAGCCCAACTCTATATACACAGTAATTGATCGTAATTGAAGTACAAACACTACTATACGTTTTTATGGTAATACACAGTACAATGTAGATAACATTTTACAGTGCACACATGTTTACATATATACAAATGTGATTGTCTTAATTAGTTCCAATATTTTATCTTCGATCGGTTCGTTTTTTTTTTGTGTTTTAGATTATTTACATATATAAATTTGAACTTAGCGGAATCAAGGTTATATTCATAATATTTTGTGTGCCATTTAGCTAAATAGATATATTTTATGGGAAGATTCAATTGAAGATTATTGTCAAAATTTGTCGCTGCTGATAAAAAATTCGCGTGTCGCATAGAAATATATTTTCATAATTTTATGATTGTAATCGAAAATCTTTCATGTTGCTAAAAGTTTTACGCTACAAGCGATATATTGTAGTCTAGATAAATAGAACGATGTATATATATACTCGTTAATATATCAAACTTAGTTCTTATACTCTTTTGTAATATATGGCCTTAATTAAGATTACTAGATACTTTTGCGAGTAAAAAAGTTCGTTGCGGGTATTTTTTGTATCTATAGAGAAGGACGGGGAAGGGCAATTACAAAAACTAAATTATAAACAATAATTAAGTGTTAAGTGCAAATATTTAGAGGCTTGCGAAGCCATCAATGTTCAAAATATCCTCAAAGTGGGAAGGTTTCCATTTTCCATGGAAAATGAATATTTCTCAGAGTTTCAAGGTTCTAAAGTTAAAAAAGATAAAAGTTCAACTGAATCCATAAAATTTAATTGTTTTGGTTTCCAACTCCTGTTTAAAGAGAGGGGTTGCCAACTCGTTTTAGAAAGCAGAAAACAGAAATTGATTCAAATAGCAAAATATCTCTGAACTTCTGAACTTTCCATGAGTGTGAAACCTAATTAAAAGTTTCCAGAAAATTTCAATTTTATTATTTAAAGCCCAACGCTTTCTGAGTGGCCCCCTCTTTTCTGAACCAGAAAATGAGAATTTCGTTCTCATTAAGGTAAGTACATACAGCTAAGTACCGGTCCTATTGTACCGCTGTGAATTCCTACATATAACACAAAGCCCCGTATATTAAAAATAAAGGCCATTACTGGCCCATTACTGTTTTGTTAACGGTTTCGATCCTGGTCTTCGATCCTTAGTCTTCATATACTGCCTTGGACAACCTGAATAAGCCAAGTCATTCTCTACACCGTGGAGCCATCCTTGCCTGCAACGACCTGTGCATATGGTGGCTCGCCTCATAGAAATCGCTGCACAATTCGTTCCAGATCAGCACCCAGAATGTGACTGAACCAGCGTACTCACTGAGTTCTTACTTCATGTACAATGTCGGAGATCTCTCATCTCGATATTATACAGATCTCGTTATGTACCATATACTTCTCGTTTTGGCCCGTAAATCATCCGCATGATTCTTCTCTTAAATGTATGGAGCCATCTCGCATACTGGTCGGTCAGGGTCCAATACACATCCACACAAAACAACGGAACTAATCAACACGTTGTAAAGATTTTAGCACTGTCTCAAACGTGTATTGACCACTACTAAAATCGGGTGTGCCATAGAGCCTATAAAGAAAATTCTACAAGCGGATCAAGTGTTTCCTTCACTCCGGTATCATTCAGTTCAATCACGCATATGTCATCTGCATATGCAAGCACCTAATTGGTCTGGCGATATAAGATGTTGCGCTGAGGTATTTCAGTTATACGAAAGATATACTCCAACATGAAATTAAAGAGTATTGGGGACAGAGCGTCTCCCTGCTGAACACCCGAGTTAACTGCAATAATTCTTGATAGCCTGTTCTCAATTTTAACATGAGTCATAGGCCTACCGGGAATCCAGGATCACCTGATGTATATATGGGAATAGAAGTCTCATAATATTTTGATGGACTCATCCACAGCGAAAAGACCTGATCAGTGACTGATCGATTCGGATGAAATCTTCTTTGATAGTTGCCAAGCAGGCCCTTCGCTAGAGGGGTAATTCTATCCAATATAATGTGGGGCAGTAACTTGAATGCTGTGCAAAGGAAAATTATACTGCGATAATTCTCACACTTCAAGCAGTCTTCCTTCTTGAAGATAGGGCACATTGCGGTCACTTTCCGTTCGTCAGGCATTACTTCGAATCGACATGCTAATCGAATAAGGTCGAAAAGACAGTCCACAAAGTATCACATCCGAATATCAAGAGCTCCGAATTAATGCAGTCCACCCCAGGTGAGCGGTTACGTTTTAGTCTCTGCTTGGCTTTACTGAATTCCTCATGGGATGGATCGTCAATGCAAATCTCCGCAGTCTGTTTTTGAGGTGACTCAACTAAAGTCTGTGACGTATGATGCACAACAAGCAAGTCGGTAAAGTGTCTATTCCATGCGGCCAGTACTGCGCCGATTTTGACACAGAGGTTTCCTTCCCGGTCCCGTATGGCAGTCCACGCAGGCCTGAAAGTATGGTGTAATCCAGTAATTCTTTCAAAGAAATTATGCGAACTGCGCTCATTGCTGAGTTGTTCTACTTTCAGAACCTCGGCCTTCCATCATTCTCGCTTCTTCAGTCTACAAATCCGCTTAGCTGCCCTCCTAGCAAGAGCAACCTTGTTTTTCTTCGCGATTGTGAAACTTTGTTGCACTTCACTATGGGTTTTATTTTGTTGCTCGACTCGTCATGCAGTCATCAAACCAATCATTCCTGGGTCTGACTGTCACTATACCTAAAGTCTGTTGAGCAGCACTGACAACCGAAGTTTTCGGTACCTTCCAGACAGAGTTTACACAGTCAGACTGGTAATTAGCTTCATTAATGTTGTCGCTGACAAGATCCTGATATCGTTTCTCTTGATCTTCATTTATCAGACCTTCACAGTCGAAACGTTCCATTCGTTTCGCTGTGTTCCCGGACCAGTACGAAAACTTACATCGTAGATTTGCAGTGACCAAATAATGATAAGTTCTGACATTCTGCACAACTCGAACTCGCCCTTTTGAAATTAACACGTGGTGAATTTGGCTCCGGGGCCACAGTTTCGTGTCGGGAGTATAGACTTTTGTTTTCACACAAGTCGGCCTGATTTCTGCCAGCTACCATTACCATTCTAACATTGTGTTCGGCTATAGATCCCATCAGATCGTCCAAGTCATTGCAAAATGAGTCTTCATCTTCATGTACAAGCGAAACTTACACAATGCATTATTGTTACATTTACAGAATCCAAAACAGCCTTCTTTACCTGCGGCCCAAGACACATTTTCCTGGGACACATTTTCTCTACTTTTAGGCCAACGTGTTTCTTGAAGAGCAACGAGTTCCAGTCCTTCATGCATGTGATTAGGCCCTCTAGCACTCAAGGTTTCTTAAATGACTGCACGTTCCACGGGCCGATCCTAAATCTCGTGTCCGGGTACTTGAGTGGGGGTCCGGTGTTGCTTTGGCGGTTTTCATTTTTCGTTTTGTTGAATTTATAGATATTTTTTTATGGATGCGGGTTGTCAGCTCAGCGATTCAATCGTTTAGTCGCCTCCTACGACAAGCAACGGATAATGCGATGGTATTCTTGGAAAACCTGTTCGTGCAATTTGGGCTTACGAGACATGCGAGTGCTCCCGACCACAGGGGCCAGTATATTAAAATCAGAGTTAAATGTCCGTTGTTGGGGTAACGGATAGCGAGGTAGGTATATGATTTAAACGTTGCGGAGGGTTAATGATAGGGGGGGGGGGGGGTCATTGACGGGGAGCCTGTTACGATACAGGAGCAATGTAAAATTATGACATCTATATGTTCATGTTATGTATAAACGCAGTGTCTGCTTAAATTTAGGTCAATTGAAATAAAAGTTTATATTTGCTTCGCGGATATAATTAAATGCATCCAACCAAATGTAGTTTTTACATTTTCTATATACAGTTTTCTATTTGGTTGACATAAAAAAATTTCTTGAGATTAATAGTCGATTGTCAATACATATAATTATGTATTTATTCTAAAGATTTAGACGCCATTCGCACATCCACGTGTTTTCATATTCCGTACATAGTTCCGTCATATCAAAAATTATCGTTAAATAATGAAAATGTAAGACGATCAATACGGGCGGATTATAAATAAAAACAACAACAAAAGTCGAAGCGGAAAAACCATGTCCAATCCATCCATAAAATTGAATCAATATGTACATTACAGCTGATAGATTTTATGGTATATGACGACCATATAGATTGGTCTATATATACTGGTATAGGTATGTGTTGGGAGGGATTAGCTCGTTTATAACAATACGTTTTCTTTTTTTTAATGTTGGTGGAGTTTGGGGTGTGGAAAATTATTTATATACGAGTAATGATACAATAAAAATCGGAGAATTAAAGGTCACGTTTTATAGTGAAAAATTCCATGATATTTGATTTATTATTATGTATATTTACATATGCATACCATAACATACATGACTGAATATGTGATTTTACAGTGGTCCCTTTTATTATAGGTTATACCCCCATATCAATTGAATTAAATTCTTCCCTTTTATACTCGTAGCAAATGCGCGGGAGAAAAATACTTGAAAATTGCCATCGGCTTTGATTTGATTTTAATTCTTTGTGTTGTTTATATATTTGCGTCACACAAAAAAGAAAACAGTGCAGATTTTTATTTTTCACATTTGACAAGACAGATTAACAAGATTATAAAAGTTGAGTTTGAACTTAATTGAGCAGCAGCATGAGTTTAGCGAAAGTTTTGTAATTAATTTTGTTGAGTAATTTGCAATCTAGACTCTAGAGTTTAGAGGGTATATATTTCAAAAAATTTGAGAGAACCCTAACAGTAATTGGTATTGAATTTGAAAGAAGTTTATTTCAATAACTTTTTTCCCATGATGTATATCGAGACAATCATCTATCACGGACAGGGGTACTATTATGTCCTTAACGATATATTTATTTAATTCGCATATTAGTCTCTATACAATGTACACATATGTATGTGGCGAAACATTCGTTTTATTACTTATAGCAGACGTTGAGGTGAAACATAAATTAGATTAGTTTAGACGACGTTAACAGAGATTTTAATTCGGGTGGTGTTGCAGGGATGGGCATTTACGCGTCATGTATTATTTTCTACATCGACATGTCAACAACTCGTATTGACAATGTAGATATCTTAGTAAATTGACGATTAATGACGATTAATAAATTGATTTAGTGAAGCAGTTTTAAACTATAATGGCCAGACTTCTATAGGTTTAGTATGATACGGGCGACGACATGTTCACAAAATCAGTTTTTTTTGTGATACATTTTTTTAAATTTTGTTCTAAATCTGTTCTAAGCAAAAATAAATAATTTAGGATTTTCACAATTCTATATCTAAAATTTTCTCATGAATTTAATAATTTGACCGATTATGCGACCTTTTTCTGCCAAACTATTTCTTTTGGCATAGGTTTACCAAATAAATAAATTGCCAAATTTTTGCGATGTCAATGGGTCTAAGCTATCCGAAAAATATTTCAATTTTTGATAAAAAAACAAGGGATTGAGAGATTTAAAACTGCCAAGTATGATGACCTAAACCTTTTAATCCTTTACTTTTGGAAAAACTGAAATAATTTTCGGATATGTATATGTACGTTATTATGGTTTTAGTTTATTATAGGATTTTCTAGTTATCCTAAACCCTTATCATTCTGCTTTGCAACACATATATAAGGAAATTATTTTTGTTGCTTTTTAGGACAGATTTAGGACAAATTTCACATACGTGTCAAAATATTATTTGTCTGTCATATGGCTTTACTGAAACGTTTTTTTATAAATTAATACAACTGTGAACTGGTGCGGTCAATTTGAACATGCCAAACAATCGTAGATTGATAATGTTGTCTCGATCTAGGAATTGGTTGAAAATTATCTAAACATTGTTTAGAAATACGAATTTAAATGTGCTTCGAAAATTATAGAAATTAATTGAATTATATAATTATTATGCTACAAGCCAACACTCGAGTAACCCTATTACTAAGGTAAAAGTCGATTTTTAGTATTTTTGTTCGATTGAAAACGTTAAACATTTACATTTGTGTACTCGGTTTACCATAATTTTTGATATGGTAAATGAATTTACCGAAAATTAAAATAAAAGTCGACTTTTACTTTAATATTCGGTAAATTCATTTACCCTATCAAAAAATAGGGCAAACCGAGTACACAAAAGTAAATGTAAATAAACAAAAGCACCCATTTCAATAAATTCAAAATACTAAAAGTCGACTTTTACCTTAGTAATTGATTTAGCCGTGAATTGGTCGGCAGCCTTTGAATATAAAATGGTGAACAACAATTTTTTTGTCAGAATACGCACAAAACTGCAGTTGCCTTAATGCTACGGTAAAAGTCGAATTTTAGTATTTTTGGTTTAAGGAATTTCTTGTAATCCGTAGTAATTCTTGTAATTCTCCGTAATATATGCCGATAGCAACAGTGGAATACACAAACCAATTGAGAAATATATGTCTAAGTCTAAATTGGCGTGGTGGAATGATATTTACAATGTATGTCTGTCTAGAACAACATTGGCGTGGATAGGATACATTTTGAATGTATATTTTTTACAACATTGGCACGCAAAGTTTTAATCATCAACAATTTACTTATATCTATTCGATTTACCGAGTAAAATCGTTTAAAAAAAACTCTGCTAAATATTTGATTCGAATTATTTTATTTGCCTAGAATTTGGTGATAGGTTGAATCTAACATTAGTGAAAATACTCAAACAATTGAAAAACAATGTCAAAATAAAATGAATTTTAAAACTTTAAAAATGTAATTTAGTTCAATGCGCCTGATGTTAAACACAATAACTAAAAAATAGTATTAAATTTTCAATATCATTACAGAGTACATTGAATACCAAAATGGTAATATAAATTGTAAATGGTAAAATAAAATGCGGCTCTAATATTTTTCTATTCGCTTTACCCTAATTAAAATTAAAGTGAAAGTCGACTTTTAGCCGAGTATTCCACACCCTTATTTTTCTTTATTTCTAATGTTTGTTTTATACTTAAACTTGTTTTTGTTTATTTTAAGTTTATCTAATCCATAGATTATTAAAAAAACGAACAACCTAAATGTTAAACTTTTATTTTGTGTCCTCGGTTTATCCAACTTTTCGACCTTAACAGAATTTACCGAAAATTAAATGGTTGCGCAACCTCACAAAACTATTTCAAGATTTCAATTCATATTTACACTTCTTTAATTAATTTGCCAGTTTACAATAATAATAATTATCATTTCTTTTTCTTTCGCAATGTGAATATTCGCTCTGGAGATTTACTGCCTATTTTACCTTAAATTATACTATACCGTCTATCATTACCTCCCATCATTACTCACCGCCTAAATTTACTTTCCCTCTCCGCTACCACTCAGCACCCCCTCTACGCCGTGTGGTTTGTGGTGTAATTCAACTTACTAATGGGTTTGTGTCTTAGCTAAACAAACACAAAGTTGTTTAACATTTTCAGGCATATATACATTGCGTTTAACAAATTTACTAAGCAGATCACTGCTTTGCTCTTGATTCAGTAAAACTAAATGATTCTTGTAAAATTCATTACTTGATTTGAATGATGTAACGATAATTGCCTGGATTTTTCATTTTCGATTGCCGACAACACTAAAATTAGAAATTATTCAGTCATTTTTAAGATAGTTTTTAATTTAGAAAGCTTAATACCGGAAAACTATCAATTTCCAATAAAATGAAAGGTCATGAAAATTTATGATTCTTTTGAACTGCGATGTACATACATATGTACTAAATAGTAAATTGTTTTGTTTGTACAGAAAAGAAATGTGATTAACCTCAACTATGCGTCACAAACTATATATCTCTGTCTTGATACATTTATAACAAACCGGATGACCTTTAAATAAACCCAAGTCAATATATCGAATGGCGCCCAACTGTCAACAAAAACTTTTAAACTTTCGCAATGGACTGAATACTAATATAACAATATTCAAAGGATAATTAATTGCTTGCCGAAATATCGATAAAAGCAAATTACTATTCTACCAGCATACGGATATTCTCATCTCACACCGTATGCCGCATTACAAAATGAAACGCCACAAAATACTCTAGCGTCCATAAAATGAAATAAATAATTTACTTAACCCGAGTATATATGTTCTCGGTGTTTTTCATTATCATTTATATAACAATTAACTAACAACGCAATAAGTTTCCACATCAGAAGAATTTCCACATGTACCAAAATTTAAAACAAAAAACAATTCGCTTTTCCATTTTCATCCGAGCTATAGTATAAAATGAAAAAACGAAAGAAAATATACAGTATGTATATGTATACAAGACTCCCCTGACTCGCGGGAGAATTTCTATACCAAACATAAATAAAAAATTTGCTTCATACTTTGTATGATGGGAAAAACTACAAAAATTTTCGGAGGAAAAATCAATAAATTTTCTCAGCCATGCGCACTTTGAAATTTGTAAACCAAATAAAATGTGCTCTGTGTATACACTTTACAAGCGTATATATAGCAAAGTATATAAATGAACATATAAAAATAAGTACGAGGGGCTCGTCGGCTTTTGTGCATATCTTATATATGTGTAGAGAGAACAAAATACAAAGTCCTTGGAAAGGACGTTGGGAAAATTATTATTTTTCTCAGTTTTTATTTTATATATTTTTTTTTAAATTCACAAAAACAAATAACTTTTTCACGTGGTTAGATTTTCTCGAAATTGAAATGTTGAGTAACCCCCGGTGAACATTTTTTGTTGTATCCTTGAAGCAAATAACGACAACATCTTGACATATGATCCTTAAATATGTATATACGTTTCTTAAATTTGAATTAAGACATAAAAATTATATACAATATAGTCCTAAATCCATAACAACACAATTCAAACGAAGATAAAAAAAAAGAAATATAAAATATTTTTCCAAATATTTTCCACATTTTCTTCTCGTACTACCACTTTCGACTTATGGATTTAAAAGTTATATCTTTATATTGTATTTGTACACGCAGCAGATGAATATTTGTAACAAAAAAATCTTGAAATTTGTTATTATTGTTAGGTCTATGTATCTGTATACTAATTCTAGGCAATTTCGAGCTTATTCCGAGAGACTGGGAATTTTATTACAGTCGACTACAATATTTTTGATTAACCGATTAATTTTTAAATTTTAAGTTCTCATGAATTGAATTGATACCCAGGATTTGGGAGATGCAGTATGGCATGAGGGTTATCATTCACTCAATTTAACTAAAATAATTGTTGCTAGTGGCCGATAGATGGCCAGCCGATACGTGAATTTACGTGATTTTTCAGACGAATTATATGAATGCTAACATTTTGTTTTGTTTTATTTCAGGTAAGCTCCCGCTGTAAAAATATTTGATTAATACAATTTAAGACTTTCAAACTGTAAGTACTTTTAATATGTTTGTTGATTTGATCGTGAAAAGTTTATTATCACAAAATGTGTTCGTATCGGAAATTTTAACGTTACACAATACTTGGTGTGTTGTTCCGTATACTTAAATCGTGACTCATTTTATAAAATATAAAAAGTCGTACACAAAATCAATAAAAAGCTCATATACTATGTGGGTAGTGAACGTTGCGCTTGCGTGCATTGGATTAGACAACATGTGTGTTTGTGTGGCATAAAGAAAAATACTTTGTCACTGGTCGCAAAAATCGTTCACAAAGTCATTACTTTACTTCTATATGTACTTATTAAATTTGATGTATTTAATATAATTTAACTAAATTCTTCTTATTCTGTGTGTCAGATGTGCTTAAAACATCATTTCTTTTATATAAAAGTTGTATTTCATGTCATTACCTTAATCTGTATCAAATTAAGTTAACAAACAACTCAAACTCTAAAAAGATATTTTTGTTTTTTCAAGAAAGAACCTTACCAAATTTTCTAAAGTGGAAAATACAAATAAAAAAATTATAAACGGAAAATTTATTTCCATTTTCATTTCAATCACATTTTATTCACGTCTTTCGATTTGTTATTCTTTTAACCATGCAATATAAAAGTATAGTACGTACGAGTATAGAATATATTTTAGATTCAATTCAGACATTGTGGCGCGGAATCATAAAGAAATCACTTTTTTATGATATACGAATATGAGTTCAAATGGATAGTTAGTTGTGTAATACTAACATCAATAGTTCAAACTGGATACAGTTGTATTTATTAAATTAGTCAGAATTGCAATAAAATAAAAATTTGACATTAAATTTTGGTCGACCTTCTGAAGTATTCACATAGTGAAATACACGAAAAGTTGCCACGCACTGAAAAAAGACCATTTTTCGTGTGTTTTACGATGGGAGCTCTTTGGAAAGGTCTGTGGAAATTTGGTACAGATAATTTTTTTTTATATTTTTATTTAAAAATGATAGTAGATCAAATTTTAACAAACTCTGTGGACGCACGGGTAAAAGTCGACTTTTATCTTAGTAATTGACTTACCCGACAATTGGTCCGCATCCTTTAGAATTATATTTCGATATCAAATTTTAATCGACCTTGCCAAGCAATCACATAGAAAAAATACAAATAATTGTGTTGTTCTGCTACTTAGCTATAACTAATTAATGACAACCGTTTTCGGTAAATAACTTTTCTACTCTAAATAGCATATTCCGTAACTTAATGGTCATAATCGTCTTACGAAATTATCAAGATTTTTAAATTATAATCCTAGCAAAAACCCATATGGCCAATGAATTTTAGTCCCAAAAACATAAAATAGAACTCAGCCGGAAATAATGTTCGGATATATGGAAGTAAAATGTACAAACTATAAATACGATGCTATTATAGTAATTTATCGATTAAATCTTATTTCTATGTTACAAACTATATAAAAATATCTTTACAACTTGTATCCCATACTAATGATACTATATATATACCCACCCAGCGCCCATCTATAAAATAAACACATGTATCGTTATACTCGTACCTCATACTACAAAGTTCATTCAACTTATCAACGAACTAAACAATTTTTCTCGAGTTTTCCTCAATCTTTAACGACATATAAGTATCTATAGGTGTTCTTTTGCTATTGTTATCTAATTACTACTTTTGATGTTTCGAACCAATGAAAAGTGGCAATTGTATAATTTTCCACCCCCGCACTCATAATGTGAAATTATTTACATACCGATGCAGGCAGGCGTACCATAATATACACGAACACCAAACATATATTCACTGCATACAATTTGAATACTCAATGAGAATCATAAGTTAGTAAAAATATGTGCTTATACACATAAATAATATTTGCATATCTACGTCACACATTGAAAAATTATTTTTATTTTTCCATTTTCTTCTTATAAAAATAAACTAAACGCGATGAATTTTTTGTTCGTATTTTGGCAGTTTTATGTATTTTTGACTTGCACTCACCAGTGTTTGGTATCGTATCATATATGTAGGTACAAAAATAAAATATATCAAATGAAAATTTGTATACAATGAGGTGCGATCGTTCATAATTTTTCCATATATACATATTTGTGTTGAGTTTGGGATAAAGCATTACGATATGAATTATGATTGGATATTTTAATACATATGTTCTGTATATAGGTGCTAAGCATAATATTATATGGTTGTTTTAGTGCGGGGTGATAAAAAAAACAAAAAGTCATTTTATGATGAATGCTTCCATTTATATGTTTTTGTACATATACGGCATCTGCGTTCTTAGCTTTATGACTAACAAACGAGTTTCTCAATTGCCAAAAATGTATAATACAATACATTGTATCAGAACTATGCTACAAAATCAGGATCATTCATTGTACTTGGTGCAAATGTTTTAAATTTAATTTAAGTTCTACTTTTCTTAATTTACGAATAAACTGGGTATCGTCCAAATCAGTTTTTGACCGCACGCAAATGCTGAAAATCAGCGAGAAAATTAAAAATTTTGATAGATTAGCAAATGAACTGTACTTATCGAAAAATTTGTGCCTTCGATGCAAAAATTGGTTTACGACTCAACTAAATATCGTGTATTTACTATTTAGATGTCATACGTGGCAAAAAAAATTTAATTTTAGATACAGTCTAGGGCATTTAAATATCAACAATAATTTTGATTATGATTCAAGGGCTGCGGATCAATATCTGGGTAAATCAATTACTAAGGTAAAAGTAGGTTTTTAGTTTTGTTGTATTGAAATTACAAAATTTTATTGAAATTAAGTACTTCCTCAGTCGGTAGCTCATTAAAAACTGAACAAGTTCGACGTTAAACGTTTAGTTATATGTATTCGGTTTACCGTACTTTTTGATAGGGTAAACGAAGTTACCGAAAATTAAAGAAAAAGTCGACGTTTACCCGAGAATTGGACCGCAGCTATTGTAAAGTGGAGCCTTGAGGTAAAAATTAGCTTTACCCGGGACTCACCAAACAAACGTTCTTTTGCCATATATGTTCTGTCAAATATGAAATCAAACGATACAAATAACTTTAGTTTCATCGAAAACCGCAATTTAATTGTCAATTTGGCGCTTGTGTAATAAATTTTAGTATTCGATTAGTTAATGAAGTTATTGAAGCAAGTGGCGGTACAAGCGTGTGGAAGGCCATCTGCAACATTTCATGCGAACCCCTTTTTAGTTTGTAAGGTACAAATATTTATAAATAATTAGCGAAAATCTTACATATTGTTACGGTTTAGCCTTGTCAATCAAGTCAAGTTTGATCACTGGATTGTGAATAAAATAACCAATTTAATTCTGGATTACACTAATTTATTTTAATTCTGAATTATTACACAGAACACTAATTTACTTAATTTCACAATAATCACTTTAGATCTCTCACGTTTTACTAACTCTATGAGTGTTAAATTCCAACTAATTAAATCCTAAAATTTCATCTCGAATTTATACGAAATAATATAATTCTAGAATATTCCCGAATATGTTTCCATAAGTTTCTCGTATATTCATGAACAGTCTAGACGCAAACATTTTAACATTTACGGTGGTTCCCCTACTCAAATAGAGATGCTGCCACGATCGTAACAATATTATTGTTACGATTATTCTAGACTAATCAGGAATAGTCTAGACACTATCGATCATTATGGAATATTCTAGAAGGTTAGAATATTTGGTATAAATACGAAATACAATTTTAGGTGTAAGTTAGTTGAGTTTTAACCGCAATGGAGTTAGTAGAAAGCAAAAAGTGAAAGTATTATTTGTGTTTTAACCGTGATAAAAATGTTAAATAATTAAGTTAAATAAGTGAATTAAGGAAATTAGTGTTGACTAATTATATAATTAGTGCCTTAACACACTAAATAATTACTAAACTAAAGAATTTGAGGTTCCACTATTGAGTACTAACTAGGTGCCATTTGAGAAGTCTCTTTCCGAGGTTACTTTTCGTAGACTTTTCATTTCAGTTGGGAAGTTAGTTGCATTTCTAGTTTGTACGTGCAACGAGGAAATGCTTCATTTATTACTCTCATATTATTATTTGGAAGAGTACTTTCATTTTTCTCTGACGAACAATTTACATGACATATATAAATAATTATATTTCGTTCAAAATTGATATAAAAATATAAAATACACATAATATAATAATTTATTTGTAAAAAAAACCTACAAGGATGGTGGCTGATTTTTTTAATTAAGATGCATACGTGTTAATTTAAAAGGCTGATTTTCCAGTTTTTCATTCGGCGAATGAACAATTTATTTGAAATGATGTAAGCAGAAACTGGAATATTTATTAACGTGTCTGAGTATGATTATCCTGTTATCCGTTTATTTTAAGGGTTTATCACTGATACTCATAAATATAGCTATTCTTATTGTGTGCCACGATATAACTTCGACGAAACTGCAATATGTACATAAAACACTTAACATAACCTAATAAATTACATTGTTGTACATGGATTACCTCTGATACAAATTGTATTGTGAATTACTTTGTTCGTTGTCGTTATTTATTTTAAAAATCCGTCGTATTAAAAATATATTTCAAATACATTAAAAGTATCATTATGCTTTTTGGTTGTAGTACGATGTACGATTTTGGCATTTAATTTAGTTTAGTTCAAGTTGAGGCACATATAATGACTTTTATACTAGTGACATCTATATATATATATATATATATATATATATATATATATATATATATATATATATATATATATATATATATATATATATATATATATATATATATATATATATATATATATATATATATATATATATATATATATATATTGCATTGACTAACCTCACTTTAGTTTTGTTAGTCAATTTAGTCGATCGAGGCACACAGCATTAGTGTAATTATTCAGAAATAAATAAATTTAGTGTTATCTAGAATTTACATCGTTTGTTTTAATCACAATCCAGTGGAAGAACCTTGTTTGACAAGGGTAAAAAGTAACATTATGAAATGGTAGATCAATTTTCTGAATAAAAACGTTGAAAATATAGACAGTAAAATGGTATTTTGTTTCTACGTGTGCTTCGTAAAAAATATGAAAAAAGACAGCAGCCTATCATATGGGATACATACACAGCTATAATTTAGTGGCCTCATCATTTCACCATCAAACACCAAACTAATTAAAAGATAAATCCATCGACATCAAATATTGTACTGTGCATTGCCTATAACACTTATAAGGCGATTTTTCGTGTGTCTTACTATGTGAGTGTTTAGAAATGTTGACTAAAACTTAGTATTGGGAATCATTTCTGTATATCGTTTTGGCTATTGTATTCCTGATACTATAATTAAAAATTTCCTCTGCGAGGCCGAAGGAATATACAACCAAACAAAAATCAGGAGAGAGAAATGTTGAATAAGTTCAATTTAGTGCGACCCCAAAAGCGCGAGTTTGAGCAGTTCCAGATTGAAATTTGAATTTAATTGCTCCAATTTCTGGTTCTTCATGTGATTTTATTTAGATCAAAGTTCAAAAAAATATCATAAATATTATGTATTATAAATAGCTTAAGGCTGTACTTTACCTATAGAACAAAAAATAAAAATGTATGTCGATATTTCAATGCCATAAAATGTGTCTAAAATTAAATTTCAAATAGTGTAAATCTCCACTATGGAAATTTACAAAAGACTACATGACATAATTGTTTTTTGCACGTATAACATCTAATTAAAAAGGAGTGAACTACAAAATAGTTAGGTCAATCCTAAACATAAGTAATAAAATACTTTTCAATTTTCTCGCTTATTATAGCGAATTTTTATGAAAGGGCGCATTAATCGCTAGATAATATCTTCCTTCCGATAATATCTTAAATGGTGTGTGTCAAAAAGAAATTTTGAGACGTGATTACAAACAAGCTATTTTTGAGCCATATTTTGCAGAAACGCTTGCAAATATAATTAACTTTGCTATAAAAAACAAAACGCAATATTTGTGTGGGCAAAAACAATTTGTGCGATACCCAGATTTTGATAAATTAAGTAAAGTAGCACCTAAAATACAATTTTTCAATACCAAAAATGTTTATAAAATAAAAAGTTGGTTGGGTGTAAATCTCGGATTAATGTAAAAAGAACAAAAATCTATTTTTATGAATCATACCATAGATGTCTCTTTTAACGTTTATGTTAAATAAAATACCCGCTAGATTAATTTTTCTGCTTTATATAAAATATATTTTGTTTCAAAATTATTTTTTGTTTTATTTTATTGCATTTTACTGTCATCTTGGGATGAACATTGAAAGTAGTTTATTATTTTGTATTATTGTTGAAAAAATATGTAATTTTCTGTAATAAATAATAATTAGATTTCAAAGGTTATAAATTAAAATTTTATGATTATTTCATTTTAAAGTCATGCCTAACATAAAAGATTTATATTCAATATGGCTAAATTGCTGGTCTAATTCAAACCGAAACCTATTTCAACATATAAGCTTTCATTTAATTAATTCACAGCTCCAAGCTTTAAATGTTTAGTTTAGTTTAGTTTATGTGTTATGTGAGTCTTATCTTAATAATTATTAAAATGGGAAAGTAAGCGTCAATTGTTCAAATTACAATAAAATTAATTTCAAAGACAAAACATGTAAAGGCATATTTATGCGGAACACATTCCTTGTATGAAAATTTCGATTGTTTCTGCGGTTTTTTACCCTCATTTTACCTCACTTTTTTGCGTTGTGGCAAAATCTTCTTCGACGTTAAAAAAATAAATATATACTTTTCTTTTATAATGATGAGGTGTGCATATTGTGTATGTCATCTAGTAGTGAATCATGCAGCTCCTGCAATTTTTCAATGGGGGACTAGCTCAAGATGATTAATACCTGTTGTTTCGATATACACGTGTTACACATTTTGACTATCAATTATTGATTGACTTGATTCTTTATTAGTAGTAATAAATGGTCCTCGCATGGGTTTCTTTAGTTCGAAAGGGTTCTATTGCTATATGGATTTTGCCACACATAATTGCAATTCCGCAGGCAGTCTGCTTGAGTTGTTTCTTCCCAGTATGTATTCAAATTATATTGCACAAAAACCATCTCATGGCAACTAGCTCCATCTTGCTGATTTCCTCAAGATTACTACCATTGAAATACTTGAAGTTATCAATCTGCGTTAGACAGCAAATACTCATCAAGGCATTAATAATGCCAAATAAATATTGATTCTTCCTTGAATCTGTCTCCCTGTTTAGCGTCTGATTGGGGTTGTTGTTAGATGTAGTTGTTTGCACATCTTGAGTTTCCGCCAGCTTCAATTCTGGTACTGTCAGTTCTTTCGAACATTGTCATTATTTTTGAACGTGATGGCTTATGAGTTTTTGACAGTACACAAATAGACGGTTAAAATGGTTAATGTCTTATCGATTAAATCAATTGTGGTTTGTGTTGGAGGACCCTGGTATAATTGTGTCGTTGAAAAGTTGTCTGAAAAAATGTTGGTCCTGTTCATCACATCGAGTTTTGTTGCTTGATGGTACTACTGCTGATTCTATATTGTTGCGCTAAATTAGCTGAGTTTTTATCGGTTGGTACATAATTCCTGAGGTACCTGAGGTAAATTACCTCTAATCTGAAATATTCGATTTGCCACAAAGTTTTCTGGCTTTGTAACTTCTCCTCTTATCCAGCTGATGACTATGTTAGAATAATCCCAACCAAACACCTCCACATCTTGGTAGTTCATGTTAGTATTGAAATTTACTATAGAAGCCTGGATAAAAGATGAGCTGCATTTTTAATTCCAGCCTTGGAACAGTTAGTATTTTATTGAAAGGGGCAACTCTGGTTGATGCCACCAACAAATTGGTTGCAGTTTGCTCGAATGCATTCGTGGTTCTTAGATGTACCACGGCCGTAAAAGCTTGTAAATTGTAAATCGATGTAACTTGGTACCCCCATTCTGCTTATTTAACCTGATTTGGCTTTATATTTTAACCACTTTTGTGTTATAGATTCTAGTAGCTTATTTATCTAGTAGCATCACATTGTATTGGGCTCTACTATATGACTTTCACGTACTATTTTCGACGGCTATCGTTTTCCTATAGTAGGCAAAGGAAGAAATAGGCAAACAATAGTAAATTTATAATATGGTTTTCCTTTTTCTTAGGAAAACGATAGCCGTTGAAAATAGTAGACGAAAATCATAATAGGGCCCCAGGTATCTTGCATTAACAGTTTTGCTGCTATTGTTATTGAAGTTACCCGGCCAAAAGGACCAAATAACTTAGATGAAGGCTCCTGCTTTAACCGATTGAGCATGGTTATATTAAATTTAAAAGACTGGATTATAGAGAATCCCAAGTATAACCGGCAAGTACAGTCATTTGTTGTTGTATGTTTATAACCACTTCCACGCTGCCATCTATCCTTGCTCCTATTATATGTTGTGACGAATTATTTCTTACACAGTATTCGTTGGAGGTTATAGTGAGTTGGATTCATAAAGACTTGCCGGAAAAATGAGAGATAGTTCTGGATTTCGACGTCAAGAGATGGCTGACAGTTTTGTCAGATATGAAAAACATTATAATAGTCAGGGAGACGGATTGTGATTATAAGTCCTGGATTGAGAGAAACTGAATAAATTTACTCTAACTGGTTGGGAAAGCAGTGTACATAGTAAAAATGATTGAAAATAATGTTTAAATTTATTCTCTAAAAAGGCTTAAGAACTATTGTAATTTTTCTGTAATGGAGAATACGAAAGTATTGGCCAAATTTATCGAATTTTAGTTCTGTATTAATTTGTATAGGTTTTGTGACGATTGTGGCGATATCTCTATTTTAGTAGAGACACTATCGTAAATGTAAACTGTAGGAAATTAGATGTGTCTATGCTATTCAGTAAATAGTAAAAAGTGAAAGAGTAATCTCTAAGTGATTATTGTGACATTAGGTAAATTATGTAAATTAGTGTTTAGTGTAATTATTCGGAAATAAATAAATTTAATGTCATCTAGAATTAAATTGGTTGTTTTATTTACAATCCAGTGATCGCAGCTTGTTTGACGCAAAAACGTAATATATATTGAAATAGTTTATCTGCTTGATTTACAATTAATTATATTGTAGTTTACATTGCATATTCAATTACCATTAACATGCAATATGCAACTGATTGTATATCAGCTAATGATGTAAAATTCAATGAAATGTATATGTACACATATTGAGTAAATCCTAATCAACATGTTCATTATATGGTTATCATAAAAATTATTATTATATCTGCGAGTACTGAGAATTCAATATAAATGTACAATCTGGGTCGGGCGAGGGCGGCTAACCATATGCATGTGGGTATGTATGTTTGTATAGTAAATACAAATATATTTGAGTTTCTAATTTGCATATCTGGTTTAATTTACTATATAGAAATGGATGATGCAAAAATAAAAAAGATTTTCTTATATATATTCTTCTAATTTTTGATAAACATTCCATCTATTTCTTGTTAATGTTAATATTAAAATCAACAGATTGAGTATTATATTTATATAAAAAATATTTATTTTTTTGATCGATTGACGTCTTTGAATTTAGAAAATACAGTATGTATTATGGTTATGACATAAATTTACTGTGAATACAATTTACGTATTGTATCTGCGGTGAATTGTTTACACAGTATTTATATAGTAATATACACATTTATATATTGAAAATAAATTTATTTGGGGCGGGATGTTTGGGGTTTTGAATTGTACACACACCATATAGCTATATAGAAATATATGTTTGTGTAGAATATCCTGATATACTACTTGTGTTGTTTCCGTTCAACAGGAAGGAAATATAAGATGTATATTAAAGAACTTCCTTTAATTTACTTCAATTATATTTTATTTAATTCAAGTACCTATACTATACGTACCCATTATTGTATTTATGGATATAAATTATAGTCTCATTACATGTAATCGTTTATAATTAACTTTTTTTCTAAATGAACGCAGTGAAATTATCCTCGCCCACTTAAAGATCTTTCACTTGAGCATTTTAAACTAAATCAAACCTATATCCTTAAACTGGTACGACTGTGTATGATGACAGTGACGCAGTCTCAATGCTATGTTAAAGTTGAGAACAGGCTATCGACAATTTTTGCAGTTAACTCGGGTGTTCGGCAGGGAGATGCTCTGTCACTGATACTCTTTAACCTCATGGCTGATGGTGTTATGAAAGCGCGTTTCAAGCTGAAGTAACTGCGATAAAAAAAGCCGAAGACAAGTTGAGATATTATAACAAATAGTCGTTTGTTTCGGAAACAGTAACCAAAACTACATAAATCTAGATGTTGAGTATATATAGCTGATGAATCGTGATCGCTTTATGATTTATGATCCGGTATAGAGCGCCTTTCTCATTCGATTTCGAATTCATATCTCTATAAAGACCACTTGAATCGTTTCGGCCAACATTTGATAAGCTGTCGTTCTTTTGGCCACTATCCCACCACAAATCATAATACCATAATGACTTACCAACACATTATTTCATAGATTTGCATTATTTTCTCGATGATACCGGATTACCGATTCGAGTAGGACCTCGATAGCACAGGGCCGCCATCGATAGCACAGTAAGTAGCGTGCTTGCCTTGTTATTCGAGGGTCTCGGGTTCGATTCCCGGTGGTGACCAAAAATCACGGTTGGGTGTTTGTCCGGGTATTGCACCGTGGGCCCATTGTGGCATTGAGTGCTGGAGTAATCCGCCCAATTTTAATTTTTTACCGATTCGAGTGGATTTAATGGCGCGCATTCCGTAATCGTAATGTAAATGGGATGAAAGTTGTTCCGAGCATACTTGGAATGAATGCACAATTTTTTCAGATAGTGGTCGAGTTTCACTAAGTTCCGTCGCGTACAAACTGATCTCACCAATTAAAGGGTAGCCAGGTATCATCATAGTTATAGGGTTCGGAAAAGCATTTTAATCTATAGCCTGGATTCATCGTAATATCGTAATATGCTGCATGTCAAATCGAGTTGCAGAATTGTTTCCTCAAAATTAAATTAAACACCTTTAAGAGAAATGGCTCGCTGTGTGGTTAGAATTTGTTGCGCGAACAGTACTTCTAGTTCTGCATGCAATTGAATTCGTCGAAATATGTCCATGCTCCAGATTGAGCGAGCACCTTTAAAAATGCCAATTACCTTGTAGTCGAGCTTCAACACATTTTTTGGTCAAGGCTTTTACCAAAACTTTGCAGGTCTCAGTTTTACCATGTACCTGCTGGACCTACTGTTCTGTTATGATAACAACTATTCGTGGCTGGTTTCCGAAATATTACATGACATAACGAACTTCTGTGGCCACCATACGAAAGCAAACAAAATCATGTTTGTTAACTGGATCAATGCGCCAGTATAGTATCGCAACTGGTCATACCAATTAAAATCATCGTTTTCTGTTACTTCCTTATCAGAGAAAAGATTAACGATATCGCGCACATGGACGACGAGCACTATTTGATATTCACCCTTTTCATAGTATTGGAGCAATGAATATTTCTTAATTGCATTCTCAACCTTTTCGATCCATGCATGCCATACAGCATATTGCAAAAACCACTTGCCTCGGCTATTTCACAACCCAATTGCCACGTCTCTCGTTCCAATAGTTATAGTATGAAATCCGAATATTGCCCAGCTTTTACTATCGAACATGGCGTTCATCACTTCTTTATGCACTTTCTCGACCAAACCGTTTTTTGACGAATGGTACCAACTCGATGCCGACCGAAATGATTTCACCAATTTTCATCTTCTAATTGTATGATTACCAAGAGTTGAGGATAGTACGTGGCTTGTATTACATGTCAATTATGTGCTTCATAACCTTGAAAAATATACGATCGACGCACCTTTAAAATTTAAGTACTCGATAGCCATTTTTTCATAATATCCAGGCAACTGAATAAATACACTTCGATTGGAATTGTTGAAGTTAATCTTCCCAATCCGTTGCAAATGAGCCAAGTGCTCAAGTATACAGTGATTACTCATTGCCTTTGAAAATCGCCCAAAGATGCCAAAATATGCATGTCCCAATCCCGTTTTGGTAACAATTCGAATTTAACATTTACCAACTCATCACAAATATTCATAATCCCTGCGTCAATCATTAAGTAACCGGAGTGCCAGGCTCATCAGAAATTTGTTCCCAGTGCCGATCGTAAATGTCTCGGTGGCAAAATAATGACGTCTACTTTTGAAATATACTTATGTATGGCATAGTTAGTTTTAATATACGTTATTTGAGTTAATTAAACTTTTGTCGTTTATTTTCAAAATACAAAAGACTTTTACACCAGAATGTCAATAAAAAAGTGAAGACATAAACCAAAAAATATCTATCCGATGTAAACATACAATTTGTGCCTGACTAAGCAGTGAAACTATCAAATTGATATAAAACAAGATGTGTTAAAAAATCTAACATCGAAAAGGCACATAAAAACTACATGTAGTTTTTTAAATGTGTCTCCGCTAAATAAGTATTTTTAGTTTCGGACGTGTACACGTACTTGTACAGAAATTTGTACTTAAAAATATAAAAATAAAAAATTTAAAAATGTAATGTAGGAATAAATATAGGCGTCTTCTATTTGGCCAAACTCAAATTGGTATTCATTTCAAAATAGCGTCTTCGCTATATTTCGTTAAAAAAACTCTGCTAAATTTTCGATTTGTACTTTTTTTTATCCACGTGTGGGGTACGTTAACGTAGGCATTAACTGAGTGTCAAAATCGAATAATACTATAGGGTAAAACGTTCATTGCGGTAAAAGTCGACTTTTTAGTATTTTCGTTTTATTGAAATAAGTGGTTTTGTCTATTTTAATCTCATTTAATCCGTAGATCAACACAAAATGGCTGCAAGCCAATTCTGGAGGAAAAGTCGACTTTTACTTTAATTTGTCTTAAAGTATTTTCTGAAACTACCATTTTTTTTAGAATTTTTAGATTTCTTCGAATTTATGCAATATTCGAAATCAACAAATTTAAAAAGTTTATAGGGGTATTTTGCAGGTTCATTCTTATGCAGCTGATATATGCGTGATTGGTCTGAATAGCAAAGGAGTGAAGGGAATAATTAATCCGCTTGTAGAGTTTTCAGCTTCTGTATGGACAACAGATTAATGAGTCCAAAACCAAATATATGATTTCTGGTTTTAGGGGCAGTGGCACAACAGATTTTAGTAGTGGCCATACTACACGTTTGAAGGAGTGAGGAGGTTCAAATATTTGGGCTCCCTTATCACTCACGATAACAGTGTGGGTGAGGATGTAAAAGTATGCCACTGCTCGGTCACTGTTCCGGACCGTATTGAGCAGCGATCTCAAAACGGCCACCATATGGTATAGGCGCCGAGGTCGTTGCAGGCGACGATGGCTCCACGGTGTAGAGAATGATTTGGCTTCTTCAGGTTGTCTTAGACAGTATGAAGATCATGCTCAGAATCGAAACCGTTGGAGCCATATAGTTGAGTTAGTAGGGGCCCAGTAATGACCTTTAAAAACTGATTATTATTATTATTATTATATAGGGGTATTTTGGGGAATTTCCTAATTTTAAATTTTCAATCGAAATCAAGATTGAGCATATATTACTCGATTTATACCGAGAAAACTAAGTGATTAAAGTTGTGACGTTTGGATCGGGAGGTACACCGGGTTCGAATCCCAATAGAAGTAAGAGATTCAAATTAAATTCAAGCTAAGCTTAAATTCAATTTATCAAGCCGCAAATAGAAAAAAAAACAAATTCGACATGTTGGATGAGTTAGTTCATGATTTTTGGTAGAAATTTGTTACGGAAGCCTTTATTTAATACTGGCCCAGAGCCCAAACTATCCATAATCCAGCACTGGGTTTACACGAGTGTTGGCTCACAACCTTATTGAACAACTTAAACATCAAACATTTATTTTTGTGGACTCGATTTACGCTATTATAGGGTAAATGAATTTACTGCAAATAAAAGTTGACCCGCGAGTGTTGGTCCGCAGCCGCATTTAATTAAATAGAGTATTAAATGGTGAACAAGAATAATTGTTTAAAAGTATATGTACGCATATAACTGCATCGCATGCAGTTTTCGTTAGCTAAATGTACATTTGAAAGAAAATTAACATTTCCAAAAATCAAGTTTTCTTCCAGTGCACGATATATGTATTAATGAACTCGTAAAAAAACTTGGATTTAATTCAAACTACTCTGACTCCGTGACTTTAACCGAATAGTATGTATGACGTTAAAATTCCGATCTAAAAACCCTAAAAAATGGACATCTGAACCGAAAATCTCGAATGTAGGCATATTTTCTGCTTTTCAATTGCGACGGCCGAACAAAACTTTCAAATATAGCAGATATCGTCTTCGAGTTATTCTAAAATGAAATAAATGTTTTCATCAGCGATGGATTTAACTCGTAGATCCAACTGATTGTCCATCCCGATCACCTGACCTTACCTCGATGGATTTCTTGTCGTTGCAATATTTGATGCATCAAGTGTACATCGATTTTTTTTAATGCCATTAATATATTGCCCGCAGAACAACTGAACCTTCAACAAATATGTGTAAATTGAGCTATGTATGCAATTTACAAAATATTTGTTGGAGGTTCGCGTCTTGGATCATGTGTCAAAATGATGTACTGTATTTTTAAATATTTATAATGTTTACCTCCATTACTGTTTAAAAAAAATGAATTAAATTCTTATAACTAGTGTTGTTCACATCTTTTCTTGTTGTTGTTTACATTTGAGGTACATACGTACACGTCAAAAAAAATCAAGCAAAGGCTCAAACCAAAAAATTTGTTCACTGACATTTTTAGTTTATACGCAAAACATGATTAATTTTTTAGTGAGATATTTTTCGAATTTTTGTTAGCTTCTACACGTACCCTGTACGAATCCAAAATGTATAATTATTATTACTTAATCTCGTCTTAAATTTTCCGACAATCCTCCGAATAATGCAAATATTCAAAATTGCATCGAGCACGCAAATTTATCACAAGTATAAATTAAAATTGAAACCCACCTGTTTTTTTTCAGTGCACTCACGTTATATTGTGTGGGTATGTCTGTCTTTGCTATAAAACACCTGTCAAACTAATTTTTATTAAGATAAATGCAGTAATTATTTTAAGAGAACAAATAATTTAAATGTGACTTTCTAATACGTTTGTATTTTTTTATAAGCAAATTGGATTATGTATACACACTATACAAACATCAAATAGATATTTTCATGACTGACTGTAATTTAGTAGTGTATAGCAACACAAAAAAGAAATATAATCGTGTTTTTTTTTAAATAGAATTGATTGTTTCGATGAGATACAAACCCCTAACCTAACCTGTATACAATTGTATATACATAGGTATTTCCATGACCTTTATTATTTGCACTTAGTTAAGCATTTCTATATAGATTTTTTTTATGTCATGATAAGATTTGTGATTATACACGCTATACATTACTGAAAAGTTCAATGCACGATATACGGAATTTAACCAAATTGTTGACGAATTGTAATTAAGATTCAATTAAATTTGATTAAAAAACGTACAATTTTGGGAATAAAACGTAATCAAGAGCCATTGAATTCATATATAAATGTATATGTATACGTATACATACAGACATAATATTACAGCAGCTCAATTGAATTTAAATTGAACAAACCAACTGGGTGATGTAAGGAACGCACCCCAATAGTTAATAGAATATACAACCTAAATTTAAAACAGAAAAACGATTTGAACCAAAAGAATTTATTGACAATATTTTCGATTATATTGTTTTCGATACGTCTAGACTATAACCTGAAGCAATTAATAATTATTTTTTCCGAATAATAAGTGTTTTAATTCAAATTTATAATTATATTATCAGTTTCGTGACTATTTATGGGATATGATAATCATAATCAATAATAGGAATGACTCATCGTAATTGCCTCAAATTCTCGAATAGATCAATGTAATTATAGATCGCAACAGTTCCACAAGGCTGTAACAATCAATTTGGCAAAACGCTATTCATACCGTTGTGAGGCGCTGTGATTGAATGTCACAACCTATTGAAACGGTTGTGAAGTAGTTCTGAATTAGTTATTTTATTAGTTAGGTTGTCGTAACAGTGTGAGGAAGTGGTCACAGTTCATCTGCTCTGTGTTTTTAAATTTTTTATTAAAACGGTTGGAACCTACAGAGGTCCCGCACTCAATACCACAATGGTCCCTACAGAGGTCCCGCACTCAATGCTCATGGTGCTAACCTAGAGGATCAATCCTAACCTGCAGGAGCACACTGCAGCCTTAGCAAACTGTAAAAGTTTGAACCCAGAAATGGATAATAACTGATCAGAGATCCGTAAGAGAACACTTGGGACCCAGCTTCGATAAAGGTCCTCTTTCTCCAGCCAGTCATCGCAAAGTCCATCCTGAGCAAATCACATGCGTTGGAGATGAACCTTGAAACGTCCATGGCCAGCCCCACAGGCTGTCATCTGCAATCCACCCAGGCTTGCTACATAAGTGCAACCAGAATTCGGAGTTGGTTCTCTTTTAAGGATAACACATATATTTAGTGAACCTTACCACCATTGAAAGATAGAAAAATTGCTATGGCTCCAGCTTTCGCTAAAAAACCAATAACTTCATATCTCACAACGCCACAATGAGCAGGCACCCGCATAACCCGTACTCTCGTATTAGAGCAAAAATATTAATATAGTGTTTTTAATCTTTGATCAGTTTAGACATAGCCAAAGTGTTTTTAAGTATAAAGCACGGCTTTACTATTCGTGCAGATAAAAACATCCTTCCCTATAAATCATTAAACTTAAACGCCTCAATCGCATTATGGGTATGTGCAATTATATCAGCTTGAAAAACCGTGCAGTGTTTACCCAAACTACTCGAGAACCTGAGCCCATACTTTGGACAATAGAATTCAAATCATGCACTGACTTCTGAACGAGACCCATCCGCAAAATAAACTATCGACTCGGACATCTATCTATAGAAACCCTGAGAGAGCCACAGGTCTCTTGAAGGGAAAACGACGGAGAATGGTGAAGTTATGGAATTTATGTTATGAAGTTATGGTGAACTTAAATTCGGGCAATATTCTATATACATACTGTCTATGGCCCCGTACAAGTCCAGAAGGCATTCCAAGCCCCAATGCACCCGTCTAAACGCAGCAGAGCACGCAGTACCAAGAATGCAAGACTGCACTTCGGGCAAGCATAGAATAGACTCCATAGCAAGAAGAGGAGTTGACGACATAGCCCAGGTTATAGCCCTACAGGCTGTCATCTGCAGTCCGTCCATCCAGCCTTGCTACAGAAGACTACAGTTTTACAACTGGGCACCATAGTTGTGCTCAACCGATGGCTGGTTGTGACAGTGTTATCACATCCTATATGTATTTGTATATCTGAATTGGTTATCAGGTTCAGCAATAATTTTGGCAGAAAATTATGGTTGTGAACTGGTTGTCGCATGTAATATCGACAACGGATTAATGGCCGCCCCCGTTGGCACAATAAGTAGCGTCCATGCTTTGTTACTTGGGTCTCGGGTTCTATTCCCGATGGGGACCAAAAATAACTGTTGGGCATGTGTAAGTATGTGTCCGGGTCTTGAGTGCTGGAGTTACATATCTCCGCCCAACTTTAATTTTTTTAATTAATCGCCACAACTAATTATTTCACAAATTTGCCATGCATTTCCGAGCATGTCACAACTCATTTAATCGACTCTAATGAAATATAACCGAATGGTTCGCAAAATTAGTTAGAACATATGCATGTGGCACTAACAACTAACTATAATTGAATCACCAATGATGAATTCATTTACAATTATTTGTGAAATATTTTGCAATATACAAATCACCATTTGAGATCGGCTAAGAATGTTTCAATTTCAAAAACAATTTCGATTCAATTGAATTCTGGTTGTGAAATGAAAAACCATTTTAACATTTAACCGCTTGTTAGCTAATCACTATAGTTAAATATTTTCGTGCAACCGGGCATTAGTCCTGGTATTTATTGAGATCAAGGCCATGAAGTCTGCCCTAAAAATTTCATAACATTAACAAGTCATTAGAGATAGGTCATGCAAGGAATACAACTTGCTTAGTCATATATAGATTAACCAAAGCTCCAGAACAAGAAGTTTGTACAGACGGACTGATTTTACAAAAATTTGTTGTTTGAATCCATGGCAAATAAGAGTAATGTAAATTGTTTGTGTACAGACCGATTTCACAAAATATTGGTTTGTGGACTACTTCGTACGCGCAACAAAAAAATTGTCAACTGGTATACAATATCCCGATAATACGAAAAACTCTCTACAAAATCCCGACGATACGAAATCCCATAATACAAGGTATAAAACCCAATAAATAACATGTATCGGGTTGTGCTATATATCAGTTGATTCGTTCCCAAAAATAAAATAATCTGGTGGAGAGCAGTTCCGCAAACATGTCAAGAATAGGCTTATTGGCGTTAGTTTTATTCTATAAATTGTGTAAATTTCTTAACCTTTTGGGATTTTGTATCCTTGAGAATTTAGAGAAAAACCCTCAAACAGTATCGATATAGTATATAGGTCTCGAACTTTAAAAATGAAGTTTAACGAAGATTCAATGAGCCTGGTGTTAAACGCACTAACTAATATATAGTATCGGATTTTCAATACCATGACTGTGGACCAATACACGGGTAAATCAATTTCTATAGTAAAACTCGATTTTTAATATTTCTGTTTGTTTATTTTAAGCTAATTCAATCCGTAGACCAATTAAAAATTAATAACTTAGACTGTGGGCCGTATACTTGGGTAAAAGTCGACTTTTACTTTAATTTTCGGTAAATTGTAAAATGTTTAACATTTACATTGTTTATTTTTTAATGCTCGACGGATTGAGTAAGCCTAAAATAAACAAAAGAACATATTTGAATCAAAACAAAAATACTAAAAATCGACTTTTAACTTAGTAATTGATTTATCCGACTATTGGTCCGCGGAATTAAACATCAACAATTTTCTTTTGTTTATTCGCTTTAATTTTTATATTGTAAATTAATTTACCGCAAATTAGAGTCGAGTTTTACCCGAGTATTGGTCCACAGCCAATACGCTCAGTTTATCTAACCACGTGGCATTAAAAACCCAATGTTAAGTTTGAGTCTTCGCTAAATCACATTTTTAAATATTTAAAAACTAATAATACTACATTCATTTTATTTTGACATTATTTTTCAACTGCCAGAGTTTCAACTTGTTACCAAATTTTAGACAAAATAAATAAGTCGAATCGACAATTTAGCAGAGTTTTTTTAACGAAATATAGCGACGACGCAATTTCGAAATGAATACTAATTTAAGTTTGGCCAAATAAAATTCGCCTTGATTTGTCTCCACCCTACTAATTTGGCCGCTACATGAAGTTATAATGCAAGACCGAGTTTGGAGACGAAATGAGTCCAACGGTTGCAATTGCTTAGTTGGAAATGACGTTATTCTTCTGGATTCACCAAACTTTTTGTAAATTAACTGGCAATTAGTTTACAATATATTTAACCGACATGGTTTTATACACCGTCATTATAGGTCAAACATTTATTAGTTGCAAGTCATTATTAAAGCCTACATATGTATAAATCTTTCAATTTTATTGACAATAATCGATCTATATCTTTCGTGTTCGAATACACGAAGTCCCATAACCTCATATACACAAAAAAATTATTTCGGTCAATTCAATTATTGTTAAAGCCAAAACAAATAATATGCCACCAAAAATTTCCTAGAATTTGTTTTAGTTACGGACGGGTGTGACGGGTGGTAAACTTGTATATATGTACATACATATAGTTGTTTACTATTTATGTTTATGGTATAATATTTAAATTAATAATTGATAAATCGATTACGAACGAAACATTTTTTTTGTGATCGGTGTAAACTGGTTTGTATGTGGTCCACAAAACATGCGTCGATATATTCTGATCACGAGCCAGACATATTCCATATCCATGCATTCATCATCCTTGACATACATACGTATATGTGAAATTTGTGCTAAATCTGTCCTAAACGAAACAACAACAAATTAGTATGCATGTGTGTGTGTGTGTGTGTGAGTGGGAATGTAAAATAAAAGTTTCGTTATAACGAATTTTTATATTTTTATTGTGAATTATTAAGCGAATTTGTACGGAAGAAAGAATAGTATTATAATATTTGGTATGGGTCAGGTCAGATTTTCCGAAATATAGGCTTTCAAGTACTTAAGCCTGGACTGCTTTGGTTCATAGTACCAAAACTGAAATACATACATCGGAGTGTCCGAATTTTTTCGAGTGTTTCTAGTTTGGGGCCATTATTGACTCAGGTCTAACGGAAACCCATTCAGTTTTGCCGAAATATGTTGTTGTTGCTTTTAGGACAGGTTTAGGATAAATTTCACGTGAGTGACATACATGACATTTTGTTCTTGACATTCGATTTTTGTTAATTTATTTTGAGTAATAAGGAGGAAATAATTCGCGCGGTTACAATAGTGCGCAATACTGTATTTTTGTATTGTTATCCAAATATAATCTATACATATGAAATATTTTGGTACAATTTGGATGCTGATTGACGGGCAATTATGAACACGAATGCGGGCAAATTGTCAAGAAATTCTATATTTAATACAGGGTGGTATAGCAAAATGTTTGTGTGTGTGGGAATGTATATAGAAATTAATTTGTTTATGGTTTTCGTTTTCTTATAATTAATAAGAAAACGAAATGTTGAACAAGTTTAGGGTAAAATTGTGAGGTGGTGGTATATGTCATGCCATTCTCGTGTCAATTTCAAGGACATTTCCTCCAAAGTTTCAGGTACTCCATACATGACTCAATGTCAGTTGAAAGTCAATCGAAAAATGTGGGAGTTAAAAAGTCGCTCATTTCCTTATATACGAAATTTCGTTTCCGTTTTTCGTGTATATACGTAAACCAATAATGACCTTTACCATTTCGTTGAAAAGCTGATGTAGAATTCTTTTTGTGTTGTTCTTGTCGTCGCTTGTTACTTTTTAACTAGCGACGGTATAAAACCATACAGCGTGCTTTCCAAAGAAAAATAAATTCTTCAAAGTTTTATTTACGTATATACCGCACACGTACGTGAGTCAAATATTCGACAAGCGGATGATTTATTGATTTTGCAAAGCAAATTAAACGCTTTATATAGTATGTGTGTGTGTACATATAGTGGTTATATAAACAGCCACTATATTATATAATATGTATGAAGAATAAGGTTGTACAGGTGCATTGGCAGAATAATGCACATATTTTATTGGCACTGTAAAACTATTATTTTCATTAACTTTCTATAATATAAACACTGTGCGTATACACAAATCATATCCGTGAAGGGGTTAATTCTATTTGCCGAATAAAAATTTTAAAAAAAAATTCATTCTAAATTTATAAAATGCGATTGGTTCCACTCGGCCCGATCGTCTCGCATGAATTTGTGCACGGTCGCGGTATTATAAGAAAATGTTGGCGCCGAGATAAGAAGAAAAAAACTTTAAATTCTCGCATGTACTCACGTAATTTGGGAGTGGGTTATTTGTGTATATATATGTATATGTGTATGCATGTTCTTGTGATTCGGACGAAATTTGAAAAATTGATTGTGATAAGTGTTAATTGCGAGAGTAAATATATTTTACGAGTTATATATTTAGACGAAGAGAGAAAGGTTTTGTAGGTAGATTTGCGGGAAATTAATTTTCAATTTGTCATTAAAATGTATATTGGTGTTGTTGTTTCGTTCTAAACAAAATATAGTGTTTATAGAAAGAACATGATAATTTGAACTCAAGAATTTAAAGGTTACGATTAGGTGGCGGTGACTTTTAAAATGATGAATGATAATATTATGAAAATTTATATGATCGTGACAGTTCACGTTTTGCGTCACAGTGCATTCAAATTGTTTGAATTTCAAAACGAATTTAAATGACAAGACAACGTGGGCTGTGTGATTTTGAGAATCAATCTAATGTTTGACACGTTTATTACGTCAACGCATGCGATGAGTAAAATTGTAGCCAAACATATTATAAAAATGTTTGATCATATATCGGGAGCCGTCAATTCCCCCTCGTCACGCACTTAACGAGAAACACGTCGACTTATTTTGGGCCATTGCACAGTGCCTCAGTACAGGGTGCAAGCCCCTTATTGAGAAATCTTATCCATGACAGTTGGATTATCTATAGCCGGTAATCTTTGGTGTACGAGCCGACTACTTACATTAAAGCATCCCGAAAGAAAAAACAATGTACCAAAGGCTCAAAATGGTGAAAAAGTAATTAATATAATGCTTGTTTGCCGCCCCCAATTTGCTCCCTCGCACCCGTGGTTGGAGCCGGGCTGATTTTGCTCCTTTGTCGATAATTCCAGTATAGAGCGCTTTAATGGTTGTCACTTGTTTAATGATTATCAGAATTTCATCGACCGTAGACAAATGAAAGTTGAATTTTATGAAAATTCTTAACCGGCGAGAACAATTCGATCCACAAAAGTGAGTTTTGATCCTAACCGAAACTTGATCTCAGGATCCGGGAAACGTAAGCCAATGATTCTGCTTAGGTTTGGTTAGGTTAGGTTAGACTAGCATAGACACAGACAGTTCCGTATACACATATAAGATTTCTTCTTCACTACTCATCGAAAGATCCTGAGCTTTCCACGAAACGTTGAATAACCCTGACGTCGGTGGCTCCATGATCCGTCAGGTCATTCAAATTCAACCTCAGCTGGTCGGATCTGGGCCGGCCTAGTTTTGGCCAAGTCTGCCTATAGTTAATATGCACGAGTTGGCAATAGGCCATCTATCGTTTATTGCTCTTATAGCTTCCTCCTGAAGCAGCAGTTGAACTGTTCACTCATCTCATTTATGATGAGAGACAATTCTGGACTACCTACGACGTAAGAAATTGTGATTGTAGCGTTTTAATGGATAATGCCTGACTGTATTACATTATACCTCAACCAGTCCATCACTTCCATTTTCACGATAAGTTCAGCCTGAAAGACACTGCCAAAGAAGCTCAGCACGTCCTTGTCCATAACTGTCTCACTCACCCAATGCTCTCTGGTGGACAGCACAGTTGAGGAGTTCACCTCGCAGAAAGGCGATAAAACAACGTAGTCGGTAGTACCATAGGGATATCCATGTTGCGCAAAATCAATGATTGTCATATGTTGTTACAGATTCACATAGAGATGAATTTGAGCCGTATGGCTGTCCTTGCTGTAAGCTGTTTGACACCAAGATCCAAAGGGGTGAGATTAAATAGAATCTGCAGAGCTTGAGTAGGTGTACTCCTGAGTGCTCCACTTATACACAAGCAGCCCGTTCTTTGAACTTTCATTAAAAGTTTCAGGTTGATCATGACTTTTAAAGCTGGCCACCAGACGGTAGCCACATACAGTAGAATGGGTCCGCTTGCTGAACCATAGAGCCAGTGTACAATGGGGAGGACCAATTCCCATCTCTTTCCAATGGCATTTTTATAGGAGTCGAGGTATATTTAGTATCTTTTTCTACTCGTTCTAAAACGTTTTGTTTCTACCTTAGTATATATGCTGTCCAAAATATGCCCGAGGTATTTTGCTTTGTCTGGAAAGGTCAAGCTGCGTTACCATTTAATTTCGGCGGGTTAGTCTGAGAAGGTCTGTGCCTCCTAGTACAGAGGACCAACTCTGTTTTCTGTTGATTTGCGTTTAGTTCACAGGTTGCTGGACCATTTATAGAGAAAGCTGAGTGCGATTGCCTTCGCTGTCTCAGAGTACTTTTCTTTACCTAAAATAGCTTTGCTACAAGCGTCGGGTAGCTCATCTCTTATGACATCAAGCTCATGTGTTGATGCGGGTGGATTTCCCCGCACCGGTAATGAGTTACCCAGAATGGTTCTTGTTTCTGAAAATTGGTTTTCTAGCTGGTTTTGTAACCAAATCATACTGGAGATAGTAATGGTCAGAAAAGGAATGGTTTTCAGGGGATACAAAATCATGGAGTAACTCACCTGGCCCATTTATATCTATACTATTGCTATTACTACTCAGGATGACACCAGGTGGTATATTTCCCTCCTCGTATGGTAGGTAACCTGATATTAGCCAGAGATGTTGACCGTCCATCTCAATGCTAGCCACCACTATACATCACCGTTGCTGTAAAACATTCCAGTTGGTGGGTGGTTTTCCAGAACTCGTGATTTAAAATTATCAAATGTATTTGAATTTTTTGAACCATTCCTCCACATAGGATAATGTTCACCGATTACAAGAATAGGGTTCCTAGTTCATGTACTAAATGCCAAATATATCAATAAAAAAAGTGTATATTCTCATTGTTAATTGAGACAAAAATTTCGCATCCTCATTATTGGATAGATATGTTAAGGTTTGAGTCTTCACTAATTTGTTTTTGACATTTTTGATTGAAATCGATAAAAATCTTTCTGATAACTCTTCTCATACCACATTTTAAATTATTTTATCAATTTTTTGCAAAATTTATTATTGTCAATTTTTACAGATTTAATCTAAGACACAAACCCAAACTAATGTGTAGCAGGTTTAATTAAGAAATCTAGTAGGAAAATACAACCAGTCGAACAGATTTATACATGAAAATACCAATAATGTTACCGTTAAAACATATTTTAGTGTAAAATATGTACAATGACTGTGTGTCGAATAAATTATTTCCTCCGGTAAAAGTCGATTTTTAGTATTTATGTTGAAAAAAACATCAAGAATAACCCAAATTTGAAGCGTTTACATTTTTCAATCATTTTACCCTCGCTTTAAGAAAAGTAAATGAATGTATCGCACATACAAGCAAAAGTTGACTTTTAACTCACTATTTAATTTTAAAATTAACAAAACACGTATTTCAATAAAAAAAAAAAAAAATACTAAAAATCGAATTTTACCTCAGTAATTGATTTACCCGAGTATTACATCGTTTGATAAGGTATATGTACACAGTATAGTGTAAACAGTGGCCTGCTCTATCCAAAATATGGTGACTGGCGGTCTTATGTAAAAAGTTGTTACAGGTGATAAAATCGACATTTTCTTGTTTTTAGTTGATTTGATGTTGATTTTTACCCAGAATATTTAAATTACACCGGTTTACAAGGTATTTGTGTAGGATACGTATTTATAATGTAGTAATTCATTTAAATAGGAACTCGCCCTTATGGTGAATAAAAACAAAGGCTGCGCACCAATATACTCGAGTAAAAATCGACGTTTACGTTATAATTTTCGCTAAATTCAACTTCCCTATCAAAGAGTAGGGTAAACTGAGCACACAAAAGTAAAGGTTTAACATTTCGTTTGTTCATTTTTAAAATGATCTGGGGATTGAGTAAGCTTTAAGTTAAACAGTAATACTAAAAATCGACTTTTACTTTAGTAATTGATTTACTCGAGTATTGGTTGTTCTTTCCAGTTGTTAATTTTTTGCCTTGGCCTTTAATTTAGCCATATCTCTATATGGTACCACAGTATAGATAAATAATAGTTAATTCATTCACCCAACTGTATTGGGTCGTGCAGGAATTATACAACTAAATTGAATCAAGAATGTTTACATTTCAAGTTTATAAATATTGATTTTAAAATTTAATAAGAAAATTTTGTCTAAAAATATAATTCCATTGCGTAAGTGGGTTTCATTGAAAATTAATTTGAAAATGGTATTGATGGTCATATAAATTTGGAAAATAGTTTGTTTATAATTTTATATACATGAATATGACCTAGAGGGTAGGGCGCACATACAATTCGTGGGATGAAGATTCCTCGCACAACAATATAATAATTATCGGGAATGTCAAAATTGTGTATATTAGATGTGTACACAAGACTATTAGCGTACGTGTTGTTTAGCACAAACACACACTACATATGCATAATATGTATTGTTGTGTCCGAAAATAAAAGAATTCTCGCAAAGTACAATATTGACGATGATGATTACGGGCGCGAAAATTTCAACGTGACTTATCCGCGTAATACTCGTTTTTTTATATTTTTTTTTATTTTTTTGAGAATTTCTAATGTTTATTCAAATTGTGAATCGTAAAATTATAAATAGTTTTTGTATATAACACATATTTTAGTTTTGATATATACGAGAGTATTTGACTTGCGCTCTCATGCCCTGCAATCGCGGTTTACGTATATATATATACGTGTTGTTATAGATTGAAAATTTGGGATTGATGCGAGTACAAAATCGGAAAATGATTTTTCCGTGTTTATTATATGATTTATAATGATGGTCTGTGAATCCGTGCGAGTTTAACACATGTACACGAATCGCGTTTTTTTTTCTTTCTGTTAGTTAGTAGAGTAGTGGAACGTGTCGTGTGGTGTGTTATTTTTAAAAATACATGAGACAAATTTAGATCACGATCAAAATAATTTAAATATGACTATTTTTGAAATTGTTTGAATGAATGCCGCCTAGTCGGAATATATCAGAGGCCGAGAGTGAAAAAGAGATAAAAGAAACTTCGCGAATTGCGTCAATAGAAAAAATTTTGTTTATGTCCAGATAAATTTATGTGTGCGTGCGCTTTTAAATCGTGCATACGGTGAAGTATGTTATGACAGTGGAAAATCGGATAATTTATAGCCGATATGAATCATGTATACGCGACGACAGCGTTGATGCGGTAATTTTATTCATCTCCTCGCCCCCCTCTCCCTGTGCATCCATCCCCATATAAACCACCGATCAATTACTTTTCCGTCTTGAAAGCTAATCTACATGAATTTACTTGTGCACACACCAAATAAGAAGATTTTCAAATGTATAAATTAAAAAAAAAAATTAAAATTTATTTAAGAAAAGCCAATTTTCATGTGATACAACCAACCGTAGCTCGTAGAGCTCTATATAAATATTTTATCAAATCAAAATGTTATCGTTTTTAATTTTTTTGTTTGTTATAAAATTAAAAAAAGAAAATTTTTGGTGATTTTCCAAATTGACGCAAGATAAATAAATTGTTAAATGAATCAAACCTATATGATGTGATAAAGCGTGCGATACATGCAAATCGTTTGTTTATATAGAGCAGATCGATCTGATGCGATCTAGTTATGATTGGTTTGGAACATGGATATATACGCGTTGGAGGTATATAAGAACAGGGAAGCGAAGTGCTGGTACATCATACCATTTTTCCGCTCCTATAACGAGTTTAATTTCCTATTATTGTAAATAACAAGAAGAAGGAATTTGCAGGTGATTAAACTAGTTATACCAGTAGCGCCACCACATTAAGTGGTGTTGAAATATGGAACTAACGAAATTATAGGTTTGTGTCTACGGTGTAAATACTGATGTTGATCGCTCAATTTAACTTCGTTTTTGATTGTGTAAAACACACTCACACATGGAATGATACTTTATAAGTTAAACTGTTTGACGATTCGGTTGACATGTTCATGCTTTCGATGCGACTGTTATATATTTGATGATAGACGGAGACCACACTTGAGCAGCGAATTCAATGTGGGATCTGACATAGGCAAAATAGAGAGAGAAAAGGCATTTGATGTCCGTTAACTCCAGCATGACCGCACCACTTAATAAACCCCAACCCAAATCTCACATTTCATGTGTTCCACATAAAATGACATTGTTAATATGATACTCGGGCAGTTTTGAAAACAATGAAAATCCATGGTTCTAGGTGAGAGACCTGCTAGAATTGCAGAATTTCCAGTAATTGATCTTACACCACCAATTTCGATATATTTTTGTCAACCGTTAAGATACGACGAGATCCATTTCACAAATGCATTGGAAAATCCAAACTTCGACAAGTTTTAGATAGCATGAATAAAATTATTATGATGCAAGCGAGACTTCTGAATAGCAGCACATCGAGGGAACCACCAAAGTTCTGTATGTGAATCGGTTCAAATCGGTTCAGTTTGTTGGTGCTTTGGAATTTGAGCGTGATTACGTAAGTTAGTAGCGCCACCACATTCAGTGGAGTGGTGGAATATGCAACTAAGAAAATTGTAAACGTTTCTTGTGTCATTTTTGTATGGGGCTTTGTTGAATCCGGTATACCACAACATTGATCTGTTTTATAACTTTGTATGGTTCTTCCCAACTTTGTTGCAACTTCCAGATCTCCGATTAACCGAAGATCATATCTCGTTTTCATTCGATCACTGGCCTTCACTACGTTGTCTCTTACTGCAGCGTGAATGATCATCCTTTGCCTCAAATCTGCAACGTAGTCTTGCTTAGTGCGACTGGTTCGTTCTCCTGTGATTCAAATTTAATATCGCATAGCCGTTCTCTGCCAAATACGACCATAGCCGGTGAGTTTTCTGTAGTATCATGTACTGCACTGCGATGCGCCATCATAAACAGTGGAAGGCACTGGTTCCAATTGTCCTGGTTATCGTTGACCTCTATGCGTAGATGTTCTACGGTGTTCTGTTAAATCTTCCGACCATGCCATCGGATTGTGGATGGAACGGAGTAGTTCCCGTTTTCTGATTGTTGAGTAAAATTTGGCACAACTCTTGGAACACGGATGATTCGAAATTTTCGCCTTGGTCGGAATGTAACTCTAATGGTACTCCAAATCTGCATATCCAATTGTTCACAAATATGTACATCCGCAACTGTTCGAGCTTCTTGGTTCATAATCGGATATGCTTTTACCCATTTACTAAAATAATCGGCACATACTAAAGTATGTACCGATTTTCGTCTTTTGTCACGGGAAATGGGCCAGCAATATCCATATAGTCATCCGCTGAAACGGTGCCCCGACTTTGTATAGCTTCGTCCTACCTCTTGTTCTTGTTTGTGATCACTTTCTGGCGGCGCAATATCACACTTCCTGCACTAATAAAAATCTCTTCTGCGCAATTGATCCAATAGAACCGAAGTCTTATCTTGCCCAACGTTTTATTGATGCTCAAATGCGGTCCAGATTTGCAATTGAGGATTTCCTACAGGACTTTTCTTATCCGGCTTTCTGGTAGCACGATCTGTTGTTTTGTGTTGTTGCCGTCGGCCGATTCCCAAAGTCTAACCAGCAACCCATTCTCGAACTTCTATGACTTCCATTGAGCCCAATATCTTTTCATGTTGCACTGTCTGACGCGATTTCATGCCACTGTGGTTTGGTACCTTTGATTATCGGAGCGATGGAATCATCGTGTCATTGGTCTTCCCCCAATTGCTCTATGGTCCAGCGATCCACGGTATCTACTCTGAAGGCCTGCTGGACATTCCATCTGAATCACTATCCACCTGCTGCGCAATTATCCGTCGCAATCTTTCTGGTATAGTTTAATGCGACTCCCTATATCTGCTCTGTTCTCCCAGCCGCAGGTTGCTTACACTCTCTGATATAGTGCCCAGGTTGTTGACATCTAAAGCATCTAGACTGAGAGCGAGGTCTCCTACGCCTGTTATTTTGGAAGTTTTGTGCTGATCGTCTTATAGTTGTTTCTATGATTGCCTCAAATTGCGGTGATCAAATTGTTGGTTCGATTGTTGCGCCTGTTGATCAACTTTAATGTTGAGTTGATCAAATTGTAGTCTCTGTTGATCAACTTTAGTATTTAGCTCGTCAAAATGGCTATAGATTGTTGCGTCTGCTTATCAAATTCTTTGTTAATTTGTAACCGGTGGGAAGTTAGCACGAAAATGACAGTGGGAGCTCTAGTGGTTTGTATATTTTGTTGGTTGTACTAAAACATATCAAATATAACTCAAAGTGAAAAATTACTATGGGATTAAATGACATCCTGTGATCAGAATTTTTCTATGGCGCATTTTCGAGTACGGAATTATTCAAATTTAGTTTTCTGTTAGCTCTATTATGCGTAAGTCTATGTTAGCTCTAGTCTAGTAAAATGCATTAAGTTGTTTGTCGCGGCATCGGCGCGAAAACTTCGCCATATTCAACACCAAGCAACATCCAATTGAATCTGACTGCTTGTCTTGCAGCTGGTCACTTGACTAAATCCCACGTGTTATTGTCTTGAAGGGATTTGACTTCAATATACTTTGCCTTGAGCCAATAATCTTTGTCATGACTGGTTGGTTCATTTTTTGCAACTCTGTTGTCACACAAATTAATCTCTTCAATTATTAATCTTTTTGAAGAAACGCTATTTGTTGTTCCATATCTAAAATTTTCATTTACTTCGCTGGTGTCAATAACTGGGTCATTAATACATATTAGAGCCATTTTCGTCATATCAGATTTTGAATTTTGAACACCATCGTAGAATTTTACGGCTCTTGAAGTCAAAACGCAAGTCAAAAACGACGAAAATCGCACACACGGCATTCGCATCTAGTTTTTTATGATTAACTTTTCATCATTAATGTCTCGATGGCCCAAATTTCGAAGCCAATCATGAATACACAGTTTCGTTAATGCGTATTTTGTACAACTTATACCTTTTACGCCACCGACGGCAATTTGGCCACTTTATACTGTGCCAATTTCATAGTTAGCTTTGATAAAACCAACTTTGAAAACATTGTGTGTATACTTCAGCTGTTTCACTGAAATAAGAGTTTTGTAGAACTTTTGTAGAATCATCGTTATATATGTATATTCACAAAATTTATGATGCCACTGAGACATTTTCATGATGTGTTGTTTCAAATGAAATATCCTTTACGGGCCTTAACCTGTTAGCAGATGGTGGATACAGATAATATTCTAATTAAATTATACACGAAGCAATCTGCAACCTTATAGGGCTGACCAAAACTCGGGTAAATCAATTACCAAGGTAAGAGTCGACTTTTAGTATTTTTGTTTTATTGAAATACGTGTTTTTGTTCATTTTAAGCTTACTCAATGCGTAGATTAACCACAACCTAAACGTTAAACATTTATACTTTTATGAACTCGGTTTATCCTAATTTTTGATAGGATACATGAAATTAACGAAAATTACACTAAAAGTCGGCTTTTACCTGAGTATTGGTCCGAAGTCACATAATCAGAAATTCTCACAGAATGCTCATTCACCACTTGTATGGTCCCACGAATGCCCGTGCTGCAACTTTCATACTCCTGTTAAATGAGAATAATTCCGTGCCCGGGCAAAAGTTAACTCTAACTTTAATTTGCGATAAATTTATTTACCTTATCAAAAAGTAAATGTATAAAGTTTAGATTTATCCTTTTTTAATGATCTACGGACTGAGAAAGCTGCAAATAAACAAAAACATGTATTTCTACAAATTAAAAATACTTAAAATCGACTTTTACCGTAGTAAATGTTTTACCGGAATTCCCAGCCTTTGTACGTGCTGTTGAAAACCGAATATTATTTTGGAACTGTCGCTAAATTTTATTTGAAGACTTTTAAAAGATATTGACACTGCCCTTCGTGATATTCATTTGATTTTGACATTGCGTTTTTCAATTGTCTAAGTGTTTTCACTAATGCCAGTTTCCACCGCAGTTACCCAATTTTAGACAAAAAACCCAATTCGAGTTGATAATTTAGCCGAGTTTTTTTTAACGAAATATAGTGAAGACGCAATTTCGAAATGATAGTATGTTTAGTCAATTAAAATGTGTCTGTCAGATGTGCTTATATAGGCAAAACAATTTTTTATGTGTTTCTGTAAAATTGTAGACTCTTTAGGGCCTTTAAATAGCAACCTCAGCCTTAAATTATTTTTCAAGTATTGCATCTTCTTACAAGATGAAACATTCGTTTAATGTAAATCAGCGACTATTGGAACAAGCTTTAATTTTGACGTAGCCCTAAAGAAAACAAATCTAACGGCTTCAGGTCGCAAGAAGTAGGGTGCCAATTGACGTCACCAGTTAAGGAGATCCAATGACTTTGAAACATTGAAATGCGTAGAAGCACATTACTGCAGTCCATAATCGTTATTGATTTTATGAACTTAAATGCCTCACTTTTTACCACCAGTCCTCTCCAACATGTTTACCAAAGTGATTTTCCTCGAGATATCATAACGTTTGACCAACTAACATTGAAATGATCATATTTGGCTGGCTCTGCTTTTCTAGTTATATATTCCAAGCAATCAGGTACATTTCAATTCCATATATACGATCTAATTTTATCCAAATTGCAATAAAAACTTGTGAACAGAGAACAGGTGATCTTACCGATTATCGCACCTATTTGTATATACTTGTTATTATGATAATACAATTACTTCAAGATCATGAACATGCATTGTATATATATAGGAACATGAAAGATGATGATCATGATTATTAAAAAAATGTGATCATTTGATTTTCAAAAAAAAGATACACAATTTTTTGAGAGCAAACCGATTTCAAAATCGCAGCACCGCACGCAGACTAAAAATATTTTTTTTTGCCACGCTCGTCTGTTCGGTGCTCGGTGCTCGTCAAACCGAAAACATAAATAAATTCTTTTTATTATTTTAGATTTTGCACCGACTACATCTTAACTCTACTACGTATGTATAAACCAACAATTTTTTTTTTCTCGCTACAATTCTTCAGTTGATACAAGTTGGTTGAATTAGATAGAGTTAAAATTCTGAGCAAAAAATAAAATAATTTATACAATTTAATTTTTTTAAATTATAATTTAAAAAAATTATCTGTGATCTTAGAAACTAATTAAATTTTAAAACAATTTATTTTATTTAATAATTTAATTTTAAATAAAAGACAAACGTTGCCCTGCGCGCGCTTATATAATAGTTGTCTTACTTTATCAAGTTAGACATAAACTTCACATGCCATGCGCGATAAATTTATGCAATTTCTCTGCTCCCAGAATAATGTATGCAAAGGGAGCACAGATAGTTTACGACCAGGTTGGTTATTAATTTGCTAATTTACATCCATATATTGAATATGTGTCGTGTGCGGTGCGCGTCTCGCGCACTCTTATTTCAAACAAATCGGAGTTTTTTTTTTTTTTTTTTAAATATCGATCGCTGTGTCTCATTTTAAAATCGATCGTGGTGATTGTTCGGCTAAGTTGAACCAAAAAAAAAACAAAAAAAAAAACTCGGAAAAAACATAAAAAATGAATTATAAAAATTTTTGTGCGGTGATGCGTCAAAAGTGATTTTTCAAAAATTGTTGTGAAGAGTGATGATGTACCAAAGTGTTCAGTGTTTTCTTTGTTGTATACATAGATTTTGATTGGTGAGTCTAGACTCTATATCGTTGACATTTTGGACATTGTGCAATGTAGTTTAGTGCTGAGAAAAAAAAATGTATGGTTGGGCGAAAACTTTTGTGGGACACTGTAAACATCTATAAATCTAACATTACAGCAAATTTTTCATATTCTGTATAAATAGATGAAATATATTTCCACGCCCACGAAAATTTAACTAAATTTGAAATTTAGATATTTTAATTCATTTTTTATGTTTTTTTTTTATGGTGATAAATTTTGCACGAATGGATGTTTGTGACGTATGTCACTTTATAGTACGATGATTTTGATTTGTTTTTTTTTTTTTGGTTTTTTAATGTATGCACACAGGACACAATGGGTCATCATTTACAAATTCATCTAAACATATTGAAGATGGGACAGCAACGAGTGCCAATGGGGATCTTGGGCGAGAGCCGACCGAAACGACAGAGACCGACTCATCAGGGACCGGGGGGATGCGGGACACGTTGGAGGGGGCTAGCGCAGCGGAGAACGACCCTATTCACCTCCAGAGACGGGTGGGACTCTTCAGTGGGGTGGCTTTAATTGTTGGGACTATGATAGGTAAGCGCAAAAACTATATACACATACACTAACTAAATTATCGCATATACAAAACATTATTTTATTTAGGATCTGGGATTTTCGTTTCGCCGTCTGGTTTACTGGTGAGAACCGGTTCCATTGGCATAAGTTTTGTCATATGGTTAGCGTGTGGTTGTCTATCACTACTCGGTAAGTAACATAAATTTTATATAATTATTACGATATTGCAAATCGATATTACGTCAATTGAAAACCATCCTACAGACATTTAGTATTGATCAAGAACTTCACTTTATTATAGATTTCACATGACCCCATTAGATTATCGAAGTTTAAATCAAGACAAAATTTGACGACAATTTTGTTTAAAAACAATATATTTTTGGCAATTTTACAATTCACAATCGCTTGCTTGCTGCATGTGTAATGCACAAATAGACAATGTATTTGTGTATGATATAATTGATCGTTAATTTAGACATTTGATCTCTAAGGTGATCAAAATGCGGTATGCAAGTACATATATACATCAACATTAATGGTTTAATTTGATCCTATATTCGATTAATCGCAATTTATAAGATCGATCAGTCAACTTCTAAGTGATCGTACGTGATGCCAAAACACATATAGAAATGATTTATTCAGTTGCATTAATTTAAAGTAAATTAATGTTTTACGCGATCATGTATGCAACTAACTTGCGATCGTAAAATATTAAATTTTGATCGACATTTCAGAACATTAATTTATTTTATACATGTTTTATTTATAACGATCACTTTAATTGATCGTCACATTGGTTTACTGCGATCGCTATTCCATTTTTTTTATGTAGATCATATAATGTATTATTATTTGGGAGCGTATATCCGTGATTTTTCGAATTTAGTTCGCAATTGTCGTTCAGAAATCTATAGATCGAGTGATCGTCCGTGATTTAAAGTTTATATATTGTAAGGGATGCGCACAACTATGTATATCGAATTTTCATTCCATGCATGTTGTGTCGGTAAATTATTGATACGATTTAATTAAAGAAATAAGAAAATGTTCGTATACTACCTGTGCGTATATGGTGGAAAAGCCAAAAAAATAAATAATTTTCTATTCTATATATAAAATGTATGTATACGAGTATCTGAAAGAGTTAACATAAATATTTTCTTTATGACGAAACAAACACATACACGTGTCAATCAGTTTATTTTTATCTACACGATATTTCCGTCGTACATCGCACGCATCCCATCATCCATAAAACACTCTAGTAACACAATTTTAACGTACACACACACACACTGCAAAGTGTTTATCTAAATAAGTTACGCGAAAAATTTACATAATTCCAAATTGTATATATGCGTATATACGAAATGGAAAATTATGCGAAGGCGGAGGGGGATTACATTAAATACGTTGCGAATGAGCTATAAAACTATAAACACTTCTGGCATATATGTATGTACGTGAGAGTTTATATAGTTCTCACACCTTCTTCATGTTGCGCTCGACTAGATGAAGGTCGTATAATTTCAAAAAAAAAAATATTATTTTGGAAAATTCCGACGAACAAAAATGAAAATGTAAATTCTATTTTGATAACACACTCTATGTGCGTACATAAGTAATAATGATTTAGTACGCTATATACGATTATATGTTTGAACAGGTGCCGGGCCGGAAATCAGTCTCGACAATCACGAAACTGCACGTCACATGTCTCACATCAACAAATAATATCTCAGATTTCATAATATTTTGATTAAGTTTAGTGCCAAACTATAAACAATTTTTACGATTCTGTACTTTCTTTTCGGCCATCAGCCCAAGGTCGCCCATATCTGTCATCGAATAAATTTAATTGTTTCGTGCATATATATATATATATATATATATATATATATATATATATATATATATATATATATATATATATATATATATATATATATATATATATATATATATATATATATATATATGTATATATATATATTTTTATGTATATATAATAGTGGCGCGGATATAATGGGCCATGTCAAAAGTAGATAAACAATAATTATTTTGGTTTATTTAATTATTAATTAAATTAAATTATTCGTCGAGAAATGAAAGGCTGGTCTTGCGGTTGATAAAATTTGCGCCAAGAATTTTTATTTGCGCTCTGTTTGTAAATTTTTTCAACAACAATGATACATGTTGATGATGATGATGATAATGATCACCGATAAAATTTATTGTCAACAGGTTGGCAGTTGGCACCTTTTATATACACAACCTATTATGAACTGTGCGGTCAAAACGAAAATAAAACAAAAATTGAGAAAATACTAAGAGTTGAAGAATTTTTATTGGTATATATTCTCAGAATTAATTAGTTTTCACCAGTTTTCGTTTTATATAATTTTCATTGATCAAATAAAATTAGCTCCGAGTAATTTATAAAATTAAATTTGTTTCAGTGAGTATATCTGGGGTGGGTGTTTATTATAATGTTCTGTCTAAAATTTAACAATTTTGTTTATATAACAATGGTTTAACGCACTTTGAAATAGGCGTCACGGAATTTGAACAAGATATTATTGGATTGAGAAATTCCCTCAACCATAACCCGCTGTTCTTGCTCTAGGCAGCATCTAGTATCGGAGAGATTAATTAGAAAACAAATCGGCTCGATAACCTTGCAGCCATATAGATCAATATTTAAATTTCTATAATACATAAAAAATTATGTAGTAAATTACAATATTTATATTCGAAACAAAAGGTTTCATTTGAATTTAAAATAAAAATTTTAGTTATACTTTACAACAATAGATGTCACTAATATTCGTAAAAAATGTTATAAGTAGCAAAGACTCACTCCAATAATGTTCCTGAATAGTCTAGATACATATACATCTATTACAATTTATATCTACGGTAGTTTCTCTACTCAAATAGAGATATCACCACTATCCTAACACTACCACTCCCGAATCCTGAATCGTCCCGAACAGGATCCAATGCACCTCCGCTGTAGAGTGTTCCTTCTTAGTCTGAAAAAATACGCAACTTACCTTGAAAATGACGATGTATGGTCTCTCCCACGCCATCGGTCACCTGACATTTGTATTTTCGCTCGTGTAACTGATTCTGAGTTCGATGGGCGCTTCTCCCGCTAATCCACTAATACTTCTCTGATTGTTGCCCCGGCATCATCTATACGAAACGGCAACTTTAATCTATTGGGATTCAATACTATTCTCCTAACATCCAATCGCGGCCATTGGTTCGCACCTAAAATGACTTCATACACTATATTTATGACCGCTACATCGTATTGCTAATCGTTATCGTTGCAATCTTCTAGCACGTTTTGACTGCACTCTCCACTGTAGTTGTTCGACCCATCGGATGGTTTCACTTTTCCCTTGATTATATCCCTTGATTATACCGAATGAAAGAGTTCTTCTCGTCCATATCGGAGTTAACTATTAGACTGTCACCGCCTTGTCCCAATTTCAATACAGAGATGGAGTAACAGCTGATTTCATAGTCCAACTGCTTCTTCATGGTTCTGTTCCTCCTTCTGGGTCAAAATTCGCACTTTTCTCAATCCTCACGGCGATATTATTCGTCTCCATCATCCTTCGCAACATATCCATGAGAAGTGATCCGTTATATCACATGCTGTGTATCTATCTTCCCGGTTCTTGGCCCTTCACCTTTAAGAAGTACTATAAATGCGATTAATCGACTTTCCCTGTTCCAACCATTTTGTTTGATCTCCGCTTCAAATTGAAATTTCAGTATCGCGCAAGATGTTATTCTATCGAATACTATTGGCTTAAACTTCATCGCGTGTAATGCCTGAGTTACTTGCAACACTGTTACATTTAGTTTGACGCATCGAGTCTCTTTCTCAAAATCTATAAATATTTTGTCTGCAACTCATGAAACTCTCTTTGCAAATCACGATTTCTGTCGAGTACTTTCTGTGCCACATTTTGAACGTTTCTGTTCTGTTGAACCGTTGATTACATCATCTCCACCTTTGCCTGTAGAGCAATACTTATTTATCCCTCATTTATTAATTGTTTAATCCCTTGAATTATTTCTTCCCGTTCCTTATTCCACTGATCAATCTTCTGATTTAATTGATCAAACGACTGTCTTGTTTTCTAATTTGACTTTTCTATTCTCATCATAACAGCAATTATCTTCGCCAAATCGAAACATCTCTTTATACTAGTACTTTGTTCCCCTTTGCTTGGTCCACCAAAATGGTTGATTCATCGAAATTGTAACTGTTTGAAATCGTCTTCCAGTAAATTTAGGATTGTTCTTCTAACTTAACATTTTCCTAATTGATTCGTGGCCACAATATAGTTCTACATCATATTTTTTCCACCTCTCTTTTTTCTTTTCAGGATCTATGATTTATCCATCTTTATATCAGGGATGGTTCGGGCTGTACGCTATTGTATTTGTGATAAGGTAAGGTAACTTTTTAATAGCTGTATGAGCCAGATTCGTCTTACCACTTTCTTCTGCAGGTTTTCCTCGTTTTTAGAGGTTTGTTTCAGTTATTTTTCAGTTCATCAATTTATACACTTTCTTAGGCTATTTCATTTTATCCCAGCTCTTTGATTCCCCATATTCATATTCTATTTTACTGATTTCCTTACACAGTTTCACGGTAAACATAATTATTAACTTAACATATTATTATTGTTGGTATAATAATGTCGAATTCTGGAAGATGCAAGATTCTTTCAAAATATAAATCTAATCCATGCACAATAGTCGTTAAGGAATAGTGCTTCCTGGAACGCATAGCGATATGTATAATACCCGCATATACAGAAGGAATGTCGAAGCACAAAATTTACCATCAATGTGCTTCGAGTGGCAATCATTTTGCGATTGGATTAACTTAACGGGAGCTGTTACTACATGTCTCCTCCATTGAAACTAACCGAAGATAAATTCCACTTCTTGATTTTGAAAATCCATTTGTTTTTATTTCTTCAGTCAATTCACCGAGTGTTTTGATGCTCCTATAAATATCGCTGTGTCGTTCATCATGAGCTGCTGATCCATGAATAACAATGCCAGTGAGAGGTAAGGGTTGTTCGTCTTCAAATCTGGGTCTTCCAACACTTTCTCTTGTATTGAGCAAATCTTTTTCAGGATTCGCCTCTATCAACAAGTTTTCTCTTAATATTCTTTATAATGCCGCTCTCATGCGAGTAATCCTAAGAATTTTCGATGCGAACTCATGACGAAGACAACATAACAAAAATAAATTATTGAAATATTTCATAGTGAGATGGACATAATTTAACTTTATTGTGTTGACTTCGTTACGAGTTCGGATCGAAAAACCCGTTATTTCTCGTACCTTCGTTCAGAAGAGATCATATACCTGTATTCCTGGTAACGGTTGAGTTTGAGATGAGCAAGGTTTATCGATATCAATTGTCGTTGATTCAGATGACGGTGCGGTTGATGAATTTCATCCTACTCATTAGTTTTAGTTAAAGCCGGTTTTAGGGACGATTTAGACCAAAATTGTATTAAATTTCGCAACCTTTTCAAACACACCGCTTCATAGTTTTTTATTACCTCATAAACTTTTGTAGGCAAATCATCCTCGTGTTTAATTTTGCTCCATTAATACCATGTAATTCACCTGTTATACAAAGTTCAGATAATTAAATTAATTTTGTGTTCAACAAAAAAAAAATGCAACAAAAATCGTAAATAAGTCAGCCATGTTCTTTGTGCCCGAAATAAACTAATTAGTGTTCAGCAATTCCGTTTTAGATCAGTTTGGCGCTGTTCGCAGTTTAAATGAGGAACTATTCGGCCTCCGAACCTAGAGTCGATTCGAAATTTACATAATTTTTGTTCAAACGTATATATTTAGCCAAGACATATTCGAAAAGTATGATTTTGATGGTGTTTTTTCTAATTAATCGTTAAATAAATTCGCATTTAGAAGAATTATTAATTAATCTCTATTAATCCACATTAGGTGCGAAACCAAATGGTTACATTTAAATTATAATTAGTCAACATAAATTCATAAATAGTGTATGCAGCAGCTTGTGTAATAAATCTGGCAAGCAAGAGTATCCTACGGGACAGTGCCTCATCATTTAATTATGAAGTAATCTACAAACCATATATAGAAGCTTAAGTTATAGTATATGTATACTTAGATCCTCTCGAGAATAGATCAAAGGCAAAGATTATGAAGAACGAATATCTCGAGCGAAGTTGACAGGTATAGGGCTCGTATTATCGGGTATCGGGTACCAAAATTATGTCTTTATATAGAAGGTAAGCAAATATTTCGATACCACAATAGAATTAATAAGTGTTTTCACAATTTGATAGTTCATTCTACGTATCCACATTACTTAGATGCATTCAAAATAATTGTCTAATCATTTCTTTGGATTATTATACAATTGAAACATTGGGCGATATCAGGGCTCCCAACATGTTGGCATCTATATTTTACTGATAGAACAAATGACATACGATCTATCACATTGCCATGAAATTTTCGATAAATCGGATGCATTCAAAACTTATCATGTTAAATTTACTCAACATGTTGCCAACTGTTGGCGGATCTGAAAGCGCCCATTGACTTGCTAAACTATTTTGGAACTAACGAAATTTTTTGTGGCCTCAGATTGCCCCATAGCGGCCAGTGCTCATATTCGTCGAATTTTCTTCGTTCAGATGGAATGTGTCTCACATTTTTTCAGTTTCTTCTTCACTGCGGATTCATCGTTCATTTCCTAACTTTTTCGGGTATTTACGCGCCCTAATGACAGTAGCCTTTTTACTTCCTTATGGTACACTACTCAGCCAAATGTATGGCCGCACAAACTAAAAATTTAATTTATAACGATTAAAATATTTTTGATGTTACTTGTTACCCAGATTCGTATAAGACAAAAACCAAACGACACGATAATTTTATTCATTTAGTCGAAATATTTTGAAGTTCTGTTCTACATCTGAAGAAAACTTCTAGAGGGTTTGTGGCAAAGTACTAATATTATTAATAGCACCATGGATAAGGTGAATTTCTGTAGGTACGAAAACTAATAGAAAATTCAATTGAATATAAGATCGATGGGATTTATGGTGTGGGCGCGAACGAGAAAGATTAAAGTACATATATAGGTAGCAATGAGTTTTTTTGATATGGTATATACGGCATATCTGAAATTACCTTCATCCAACTCATCCATATTTTCGCAATATATATGCGCGATTTGATTACTATCCACACCAATTTGTGTCACTCCCAAATGATTTTAAAATGTTGTGCTTGTCATATACACAAAAATTAGCGACAAGATAAATATTCAATATTTATACAGTGACGCACCCCGTCGCCGCATCGGCATATAAAATTCTAGACTAAATGTCCTTGGATAAGGATATTCAACTACGATTATATTTATATATATATATATATATATATATATATATATATATATATATATATTTATATATATATATATATATATATATATATATATATATATATATATATATATATATATATATATATATATATATATAATGTGCGTTAGCGAAATATGCTGCTTGTTGCGACATAATGATGGAATCTAATCATAAAAATCTAAATTGGTTTTGTGTATTATAGCATATATAGAAGCTTAATGCTGAGAATAATATTATGTATACCAAGCGTGCAGTTAATCAATCAATCTTAAGTTTATTATTGGATTGTTTACATATTGTAGCGATTTAAACTGAGTACATATGCGAAGAATGCAAAAGAAAATTGTTACGATGTTCTGTGAATCGTAAAATGTTTTTTTTTATGTAAACAATGTCCGAAATATTTATTAGTCTTATAGTCTTTGGCAATGCGGAATGTGATGGGATTAAATAACCCGATACAAAATATATTTCTGGGTCAGTTTGAAACTATAGACGTATATGGAGATGTTTGAATTAGGTTTTATGTTAAACCCCGCAGCTATATATAAACTAAATTTCTTTTTATTTTAGGTGCTCTGGCTTACGCTGAATTAGGCACAATGAATACATCGTCGGGTGCCGAATGGGCATACTTTATGGATGCATTTGGCGCCCCACCCGCTTTCCTATTCTCATGGGTTTCAACGCTCGTATTAAAACCATCACAAATGGCAATTATTTGCTTATCATTTGCTCAATACGCTGTTGAGGCTTTCGTATCTGAATGTGATCCACCCGTATTTATTGTTAAAATGGTTGCCCTCTTAGCAATTGGTATGTATATATACTTACACATCGCATCTTATAATCTATACTAATCATTCTAAATTTTTTTTTATAGTGAGCATATTGTTTGTCAATTGCTATAGTGTCAATTTGGGTATGGCTGTGCAAAATATATTTACAACGGCAAAATTAGTTGCTGTACTTATAATTATTTGTGGCGGGGCATATAAACTATTCCAGGGTAATACGCAACATTTGTCGAACGCATTTACTGGTCAAACACCATCGTTGGGCGCGATTGCAACCGCATTTTATACGGGACTGTGGGCATACGATGGATGGAATAATTTAAATTATGTGACCGAAGAAATTCAAAATCCTAGCAAGTAAGTTATATACAAAACTGTGCGCATAGCATTAAGATTTTTTCGAGAAAAAAAAAATATGTTTTTTTGCTATATATAAAAATAGGCGATGTGTTAAATTAGAAAAAAAAATCTGATCACTCAACCACAAAACAAAAAAAAAATTATCAAACGTTTGATCTATTTTAAAACAGAAATCTACCGCGATCGATTGCGATCGGTATACCGCTTGTTACGCTATGCTATGCGCTAATCAATTTATCGTATTTGGCCGTGATGTCACCATCGGAAATGATCGAATCGGAAGCGGTTGCTGTGACTTTTGGTAATCGTATATTGGGCGCGCTCGCTTGGCTAATGCCGCTTAGTGTTACAATCAGTACGTTTGGTAGTGCGAATGGGACATTATTTGCAGCAGGGCGTTTATGTTTTGCGGCCAGTCGTGAAGGACATTTATTGGAATTGTTGTCGTATGTGCATGTGCGTCGGTTGACGCCAGCACCCGGATTAATATTTCATGTAAGTATATAATATACTTTGTTATATCATTATATATAACGTAAATATATAAAATCGATTACAGTCATTGATCGCAACGGCTATGGTCTTGTACGGGACAATCGATTCCTTGATCGATTTCTTTAGTTTTACGGCATGGATTTTTTATGGCGGTGCTATGTTAGCTCTTATTGTGATGCGATACACAAAACCAAATTATCCACGGCCCTATAAGGTGCCAATAATCATTCCAGTGTTGGTTTTGGTTATATCAGCCTATTTAGTGGCTGCTCCTATTATTGATAAACCACAGATTGAGTACCTGTATGCGGTTCTGTTTATATTAGCTGGTCTTATATTTTATGTACCATTTGTACATATGGGACTCCAGCCAAGATTTATGGGCAAGTCTAATTTTATATATGTATCATTCAGCCTATATCTAATATCTATTTTTTTACACTTCACAGATAAAGTTACAATTTTCTTTCAAATGCTACTTGAAGTTGTACCAACCACATCAATGGCGATGTTTGATTAATAAAACATAACCTAAAATTAATTAATTATGTGCTTCAAATGTATAATGTACTGTATATCCAAATCAGTAAACTTTTGTATTTATACATATAAATGTACGCAGATATTCGTTAAAATGCATAATTTAGCTACTCTAAATGCACACGTGGAATATCGAGAGTTTACTGTATATGTCTTAATTAATTATTAAACAGACCGTATAATTTTAAATACTATATATATATAATTAAATATACTCATAAAAATTATTTTTTAGCTCAAAATAAATAAATAAAAATGAATATTTGATATTTATTTACTTTATTTAGCAGCAAAATAAAAAATGTTACAATTTTTTACGTAAATTTAAGCATATAACCTAACTAACTGAAAACATTGACGCCATTTTGTACAGCAATGTACGCGCCACGTGCTTATTTACTATATATACGACAATATTATTGTGTTTTATTTGTAAAAATTCGACACCATTTTGTATAGTTTGACAATAAATAATAATTTTGGTGTTTGCAATCCGGGATCTAAATAGAACTAACAATTAAATAAATGAGTACGTTTTGTAGGCTTTAATTGGTTATCTCTTAAATAAATATAATTATAATTATAGGATTAGAAATAAAATAATAATTTTAGTGAAATTTTGCAGTCGATCTCCATTTTATAACTCAATTATACCTAGCTAAATAATTTGAATTCTCAATATGCGGAGGATGTTTGCACGAGAATTCAAAATACATATAAATGGATATGGGTGCGCTTTATACACAAAATGGCCGCCGATCGATGAACGCCGCCGCCATATTGAGAATTCAAATCGCATCTCAAAATTACAAAATTTAAATTAGCGGCGTCACAATTAAAATAAATAAATATTATATAAAATTAATTTTAAATATAATTTTATTTAGGTGCAAAAAAACAAACAAATATCATTCATCACAAAAGACACGCCATTTTTACGTTAAATTTAAAAATTTTAATAATACATACAAACAAAAAAATTAATTAATATAAATGAAAAAGACTGTATAAATTGTGTTGACTACTATATTTTTAATTTTTATCGATTTTTAATTTTTAAGTAAATATTTGTCAAATATTAAATTTTTAATTAAATTTAAAAACACAAAAAGTATTTATTTTTCTAAATTAAATTAAAAAAAGAAAAAAGTCTATGTATTTAAAAAAAATTAAAATCAAACTTATAAAGAAAAATAAAACTTTTTAAAAAATAAAAGATTTGTTGTAACTTATTTGTTAAAAACAAAACAATTAATTATGAAAATAAAGATATTAATTATTATTTTTAAGTTTTAGAAAAAAAACTATTGTTTTATAATTTATTTCCTAGAGGAAGGTTTTTAAAAGTTGTTAAATCTAGTCTCCATACGAGATTTAGGATCGGCACTTAGAAAACCAAGAGCGTTGGAGGGCCTAACTCTTCAAGAAGTTCGCTGACCTAAAAGTGGAGACCATGTGTCCCAGGGCTATACGTTGCTCTACAGTGGAAATGACCTCGGAAATCTTGGAGCTGGATTTCTTCTTGGGCCGCAGGCAAAGAAGGCCGTTTTGGATTTCCAAGCAGTCAATAACCGATTGTGTAAGCTTTGCTTGCGCATGAAGTTAGCCAACCTAATTGGGGACTTTAATGCTATAGAGCAGGCTGACCTGTGTGAACACATTTAGGTCCGTACTCCCGACACGAAACTGCGTCCGGTACTCCGAAACGCGCATGGTACGTTTCGGGTGTGAAGGTCTGATAAATGAAGATCGAAAGAAACGATATCAGGATCTCGTCAGAAACAACATTGAAGTAGCTAATTACCAGTCTGACTGTGATTTCTGTCTAGCAGGTACTGAAAATGCGGTTGTCAGTCCTGCTCAACAGGCTTTAGGTATAGTGAAAGTCAGTCCCAAGAATGATTGCGGCTCTTGCAAGCAGAACAACTAAGCGGATTTGTAGACAAGATAGAGGAATACCTGAGGCATTATTTGAGATGTATGTACCAGTCACCTTTGTAGCGACTAATTAATCAGGATTTTGTCTGAAATCAAATTCGACAAAGATTTCAGAAAGCTTAGACGAATTGTCGCTGCCAAAATTAAAATTTAGCGGACCGCTGAAAATCTACGAATTGGATCGGGCTGTCAACACCATCGTTCGAATTTTGCAGTGATGATGTTTTCCTGCCGAGTACACGGCCGTGGAAAAGACGATTTTCGTCGTAAAACAACCATTGCAACGTTCCTTATCATTGTTCCTAGCTAAAACTATATTATTCGGTTGGTGGTCCTCTTCCACATACTACAACACCGTCATCAAGTTGGGGTTGTGATCGAATTATACAGTGCGAGCAATAGGCTAGTGCGAGCAATAGGCTAGTGCGCGGAGCCAACGTAAGAACTGGGCATGGGATCCATAAGCGTAAAATTTCAAAAATATACCGTCTACCTCAAAACATCATTGAAATATCTGCAACGACATTTTATTTTCAAGGTGGGGAGAATGTATCTGTGTCATCTATGAATCAATAGTTAATCGTTTACTAATCCACACATCAACCGATAAAATATAATACGTAGTGTACAACCCTGTAACATAAATATTTTCGTTTATGTAAATCCCAGCGAACTTCACAACAAATAACACGTGCGATTGTGACATTTAAAACGTCAAAAATAGTTTATTATTATTATTCGTGAGAAAGCTGTGTGTGAGTGGTCTGCATTGATCATTGATTTGTAATTTCTAGAAAACAAATTTTAAATAAAATTATGAATATTTTATCGCTGCGGGTCTCTTCGATAAAGGGGACCGAGAATCTAAAAAAGAATTCCGATATTCGTATCGAAAATATGCGATTGCCGGTTAAATATCAAACGGATAGTCAAGATGAATTAATCCAGGCATTCGGACGGGCTGGTTCGATCGAGGATCAGGTTAATGTTGTTCGAAAGGTATATAATTGTTTAGATTATATCAAATGGTGATAATTCTACTATGCTAATTGCAGATTGCATCCAGTATTGAGAATAACCCGAATTATATCCAGTTCTTAAGTGATTTGTATTTTGAAGCGCCGCTAAAACATCCAGTTCGCCAAACATGTGCAAAGTAAGTATTTGGGTTGTTATATATCTGCAAATATTAATCAAGGGGATGTTATAGATTGCTGCAAAACACAAAAATCAGGAGCTCCGTGATAAAATGTCTGTCCATCACGATTCAGACCAAACTGGAAGTCAAATCCGGGATATTCGACCGACACGACACAATTAACGAGATAATAATGTCGATAATGGGTTGTTTAGAAAATTTTCCACCCGGCATGCAGTCAGTACAAAATAATTTACCGTTAATTCTCGACTTTTTGATCGACTCGATACAAACTTACTTGGGCGAATTTAATTCGGGTCAGCTTTCTCCAGCCACCAAAAATCAGTATTTCTTGTACCTGCACAACTGTGTCCAATTGATACAATCGGGTGTGAATTACACGGGAAAATTAAAAAACGCGGTGCTCTTCTTTAAAATTATCGAGGCGTATCCAGACTGCCCGATGGACATAAAAATTAATTGCGGCCACATCATAGTTGGGAACCTACGAAATGTTGGTGTTGACCTAATCCAATTTCTAGATGACTATGTAATCGATCGAAATCATTTTGAAACAATACACTTGTCACTAGTTGTGGGGCTCATAAATGTATCCAATTTGAACGAAATTGAAAATGGGTTTGATAAATTCCATAAGCTGATTGACTTTGTGATCCATTATGGACAAGTGAATACAAATGAGACCATTATACTATTGGCGGTTCTGCGAGGTCTACTGTCATTCTCGAAAAAGCTGTTGAATTATAATTCGGTTCGATCGAACGAGCAGCTGAACAAAATACTCGAATCGATTGTAACTTTTACGCTTATCAATCTCGAACACAACATTGATAGCGTTCGACATATATCTCGTGATATTTTGAATAATTTAGTCAAATTTTTATCGAATAGCAAGCGACATTTCAACCAGCTGCACGCTAGGCTGGTCGAATACACCGAGACACATCAGTCCCTCATCATCAAGTGCGCGCTGATCAACGCCTTTATAAATACGAACAATTTGAGTACCCTAAACCAGACTAAATTGAATTTAATTACCGGCCTTGATAATCTGGTGATCGTGCAGACGTATGAGAATTTAATGGTAAAGAGCTATAATCTGGCCGACTTCGAGCATTGGTACGAGGAATGGATACAGCCATTAATTTGGCAGGCGAACCAATCGAGCAATAATTCTATAGCTGCGTTCAATATGATTAAGAAATCGATTCGTATTAACTCGAATATCATAATTCGACTGAACGCCGATGAGACTGGACTTAATTACAATCTGAAGCTACAGTGTTTTTGTATCGCCAGGAAATTAGGATACTTCAATAGTCTGGAATCTAATGATAATCTCTTTAAAAATTTAATTCCATTCAGATATCTTGATAGTCTAGTCGTGAAGAATAACGACAATATATCAATCACGTGTCTAAAACTATTGGCCGATTCGCATAAAATAACCGAACTCTTTCATCCGAAAGAACTCGAGCTGATTGAGAAAATTCTTCTTTTTAACATAAATTGCCAATCGCCGTCTGTTCGACAGGACATACTAGCATACTTTCAAATCGTGTGCAATCGAATGCATGCGATTATGTTCCAATTTTGTAATCAGAACAATAAAATTACCGATTCGGCAGTTTATGAGTATCACGGCGCGTTTCTTAGAAAGCTTCTTGGATTTTTGGTGCAAAATCTCCAGCTAAGTGGAAATTTAAGTCGGCGAATTATTTCTCTAAAAATTATGTACAGCATTATGACCGTATACAGCAAGTTAAAACTCATCGAGGAAATTGGGCGGTTTTTTAACACAAACTGCACGATTCGAATTTTATTAAACTCACTAGACGATTCCTACGAAATTAATAAGGAAATCCTGATAGAAATCCTAAAATTTACCGCCGGATTTGATCAGCCGGCCGGAATCAATGTAGACGTAATTGTAGACCTAGCGAAAAGTATATCACCGTGCGACTCAATAACGGCCGCTTATTATCTGCAGTACCTGGTTGAAATACGACGAGTGAAAATCCAACCGAATTCCGAGATTCTCGATGTACCTGAAATCGAATTCTATCTTGGAATCAAATTTTGTCTCGACCATATAAATTCCGGAGTGGAAATCGCACGTAAATCATTACTGAAAGCATCAAAAGAGAATCCTCTATACGGTTTTATATTTTGTTTGCGACATCTTATAAAAAATATAAAATGGCGATTAATATCCAATTCGATAAAATGGCGATATTTATTTAAAATCGTTATTAAACTATCGAAGGAGCTGACGAATATTGTCGGGCCGATTGTTAATAATTCGTCGCCTGAAGGTCATTTACCCAATGATTTTGAACCATTAGATAGTGATGTGCTTGGTGGCCAAAATGATGATGAGCTGCTGAGAAGTATTACGCCACAAATGATACTACTATGTGCCTGGCGCACTGTTAAAGAGGTTTCGTTATTACTTGGCGATATTTCGTTAAATGGGTCGATTTATCGAAATGACACAGATGAATTGGGATTAATTCAAGTTTCAGATATTTTAGAGATTGGCCATCATTTTACCGAGCTACTGTCCGAGACTAAACATCGTGGTGCATTTGAACAGGCGTATGTGGGATTCTCAAGTTTGTGTCAACGGCTGTGGGGATCGTCGGAGGAGGAGCTACATAAATTGCCGATGGAGTGGCTGAACAATTTGATGAATATAATTTCGGGTAAATTGTTACAAAATTTTAAATTTTAGCGATTTAAAAAATATTCTAAAACAAATTTTTTTTTTCATTAAGGCGACAGTGAGCTGACAAACGAGAAATTATGTGCAACTCGGCGTAGCGCTGGTGTTCCTTTTATGGTGCAAGCCCTCATCACATCCGAATTGCAAGTTTGTTCCTCGAAAGGACTTCAATACTGTATGCGTCTGTTGCTTAATTTAACTTTACATGGTAAAACATCAGACACTCGAACACATGCCCTAAACATTTTACGAGCTCTCTTCCGGTGCTCAGATTTAGGAGAATCGGTCGCTGAATATATTTCGGACGGTATTGAAACTTCGATAAACGGATATGATGCGGTTACTTGGTCGGAACAAAATTCTTCAACACTACTGTTCTCATCGCTTATGGTTCGAATATTTGGCGTCCAACGGACCCGCGACAATGAGAACCTGAACATTCGTAATAAAATGACGGGTAGAATATTTTTCCTGCGATATCCTAAGCTATTCGATTTCTTTTTGAGCGAATTAAAAATTGCGGCTAGCGTTATTAATTCAAATCAACGATACCGAAAATTGTATCCAATTCTATTAATTATGAATCGGCTGTATCCGTCTTCGTTGGAAGGATGCGAGTCGAATTTAAAACTGTCCCAATCACTTCCCTATATATTGGATTGTACTGGTTGTGTTGAAATGTCGACTCGAATACTAATCGCTAAGACGATTATCATTTTAATCCCACCAGACGAGTATCTCAAGTACATCAGTAGCCGGATTGACTGCCTGATTCCATGTCTCGGGGGAAACTCGAATTTGGTGCACGGGTTTTTGTTGCAAATATTTTATCTAATTAAAAGCTACAGTGGCGCCGATCTATCAACAGTTTTAGATAAGTTCCTAGCTGCAAGCATCGAGAATCTACATCATACGAATTTGGTCGTACTGCAAATTTATTACGACATTTTAATCGAGGTTTTAATAAAACATCCGGATATTAATATGATGATTAATAATTACAGTAATTACAATTCTGCTAATTATTTAATTAAAAATCCGCACTTTTTAAAATCCAACTTAACACTAGCCATACTCCAAAATAATATCGATGTGGACTCATTACTCCCGCTAATAACAGAAACAAATTACGAGCTAATCGAATTTATCCTAAATTTAATTATAATTTTATTAAACGAGAACGATAATTATGACTTTCCCACCATTTACGAAATCGATCAGAATTTTATTAAAATCGTTCGATTAAAACGAGCCGCATTCGATTTGAACGCGATACTAGTGAATCGATCATTTTATGATAAATTTTCAGTACTAATTAGTTCAGGAAATTATGAAAATTACGTAACAATTATAAAATTTTTGAGCATAATTAAGAATTCGAAATTATTTTTAGATTTGTATCTGAACGAGGAGTCGAGTATTGTGGAGAGTTTAAAAATTTTAATTAATTTAATTATGCACGACGAGGAGTACAGCCGAAATGACTATGTAAAATATGAGTTATTGAATATAATTTATAAAATTTTAATAATTAATGATGGTGGTGACCAATCGTCGAAGGAAATTATTAAAATGATGCTGAATTTGTTGGTGCGAACCACAAATCCCGAAAATTTGGACGAAGTTCGAGAAATATCGACCAAAATTTTCTTACATCTCTTGAAATTAAACCAACTTTATATGGATCCTATAATCGAGCATGATTTCATAATAATTAAGCTAATTTTACTATTGCTGCGTGATGATAGTGTGGAAATACGTGAGATGATTTCGCATTATATTACGGAACAGGACACCACCGAGCCTAGAGAAATTATGCCCGACTATATTTATATTCCGTTGTACGCACAAAACCGATATTTACACATAGCTTACGAACGCTTAAAACACTTTCATACTTATAAATCAGCTCTAATTATACTTCTACTAATCGCAGCTTTTGAATATATCCGCGACGAAACTGATTTCGATACCGATAGGGACTCTGATTGTGATACTGACATAAAATGTTTCGATAAAAACGAGATTAACATTTTTAACGAAAAGGAAATTTTAATTAATGATATTTTTACGATAGTAAACGAAGAGCTTAGCCGAATAAATTTAGATGAGTTGGCGCGCGATTCGAAGATGGTTTTGCCCGATAAATATGGGATTATTTTTGAGAATTATGTGAAATCAGATAGTTTTAAGAAATTTTATTTAAGATAAGCCTAACATTTTATTTTTGTATTTATTTTTAATAAGAACGATGAATATATGTGTTTCTGAACAAAAAAAAACAACTTATGTTTTATGCGTTTTAATACATGATGATTTTTGAGATAGCACCACTAACTAATTTTATTCCAAAAACCTGTCAGTTTAAAATCGGTATTGTAATTTGGCCTTAAAAGTTAGATTTTTAAAAACACCCAACGATACCTGATCAACTACCACAACTGTATTAATTAATTAACCTTTAATTTTTTGCCCTATATGGAGACATTATCATCGAAAAATGGGTATGCGATGCTTTTGTTTAACAAAATACATATTTAATTTAGTACAGCCATCTCTCTATTTCGTAAATAATTCAAATTCGGCTTTGGTGCTTTGAAACCAAAGTTTCATACAAAATTCCTACACTTACACAAAAGTGCTGTTAACTTAAATTCTTCTCGAAAGATAAATAATTTCAATGCATAAATGGATTTCGACATTTAACGAGCATGATGCAGACGGAAACGGAGATATTCATTTGGTATCATTTAGAGTGATTTCTAATAACTTCTTTTTATCATCTCGAGCGGATTCCTTTGCCAATTCGTTTTTACAATTCTTTAATCCAGATTTTACGTCTGCCTTGAAATTATTCTTATTCAATGTCTGTCAAGCATTCTTGAATCTTACAAATAATGGAACATTTATCTAGATTTACTGCCTATTTTTTTATTCAAATGATATAATAAATTTAGTTCCTGTTTCGCTCTAAAATAACAGCTACACTATTCAATCTGCCAGAATTTCAATGTTGTATCGAAGCAAACCTGCTTCCCAACCTGTTGATCTTGATATTTTGGGAACATCTCAAAATTGATCTATGCATCGATATATTTGTTTTCATATTGTTTCCAGAAGCCGTCTCACTGTTGTTTGATTCATACTGAGTTCATCAATGAAATGTTTGCGTTCAAGTCAGCACCTCTAAACCATCTTCTATTGACCTAAGTTCAAAATTCGTGAATTTAATCTGATAAAATAATAATTAAGAATCTAACAAATTTTATGAACACCTTAAATATAATTTAAGACTAATTTGTTGTTATTCTTTGACACAATAAAATTTGGTTATAGCCGTGTGGACCACTCGACATGTAGTTCTGTCTTCGGCCCTTATATGTAAATTCATATACACCATAGAATCGATGCTGATACTTAGCCAAGATAAAAATAAATGTTCAGTGATACGTAACGTGTTCCTAAAATATATAAAAGTTGCATAATACTCCAACATTACCTTCCACGTTAGATGGATCTAAGAACTACAAAAAACTTACCTTACTCGATGAATTCTGGATCTCACCATCATCTTTATAGCATTTATTGTTTGTAATTCGCGATTATTTTTCATACATGTTAAATTTAATGAACTCCCTCCCTCTCCATTTTGGAATTTCATATTCACTTCGCTATGCTAAATTATCACTGTAGTTCAAGAGCACTCCGAGCTCCCGACCAAATAAGCTCCCGTGCATAATTTAACCATTTTTATGTCGGAATGCTGATTCCGCACTACATGAGGGCGTCAAAAAGAAAAATACCTCGGAAAATTATATTTTTTTGTAATTTATTCATATTTTTTCGTGTTTTTTTTTAATTTTTTTTTATAATTTTTATAAGTTTTTTTGTATTTTTTTTTAAATATTTTCTTTCTTTTGTTTTTTTTTTTAATTATTTTTTTTATTGTAATTATAATAATTTCATATAATTTATAATATAATATTATATTTTGCTTCACTTATTTATGCTCGTTTAATAATTTTTATTAACTCTTCACATTCTTTCATTTATTATTTTATTAACCATTGAAATATACTCTTTTCTTTTCATCATTTTTTTATTTTAATTAATTAATAATTATTAATTAATAATAATAATAATATAAAGAAATAAATACAATTTAATATATATATATTTTTTGTTTGTTTGTTTAATAATAATTTTATTTATTTATTTTATTTGTGTTAACTGAATATTTATTTATTTCATTTCATTGTTTTTTTTATACAAAAATCATAGACGTAACGGAAACGTGATTAATAATAAATAATAATTTATAAATAACGAGTAGTTTAATTACATTAGCAATAAAATCGTAAATTTAAATATTTAATAATTATATTTTATAATGCATAAAAAATATTCGATTTACGCTTACATTTTATTGCTATTTCGAAACCTTACAATTTACTACGTCGCATGTGAACACAAAAACTGAACGCAAAAAAATGGTTAAAAAGACGATGACCAAAAAAAAAAGGCTGACATATTTTTATATAAATTAAAATAAATAATAATAATAGGAATTTAAAGTTTTATAATAATTAATAATTATTATAATATATGATTCATAAGTAAGAAAGGATCTTTCGTATTTGTGTATTTGAATTAGAGTGTATGGATGAAGTGAGTGTGTAGTATTTGTGTGAATATGTAATGTGTTTTATTATTATTTTGATTTAATTATTTTTAAACTTAATTTTTTAACTAATATTCTTTTTTTTATTTATTTATTCTCAGCCCAATTATTAATAATAATATATCCGGCCACAAGGCAAATTTGTATTTTTTATGTTTTTATTTTATTTTATTCTTTAAATTGTTCTTATTAATTATTATATTTATTTATACTTATATAGTTATAGTCTAAATGTAATTTTTGTATTTTTTTTAAATCGAAATTAAATTTCTTATTTTTTTTTTGTAAGCAGAAGCCTAATTTTATATTTATTTAATTAAATTAATTTATTATTATATTTATATTATATGACTTAGTATTTTTTTTTTTAATTTTTATAATATCTTTTTATTTTATATATAATATATTAATTACTATACATTAAATTAAATATACAACGAAAAAATTGTGAGAAAATAAATTACTTTATGTTTATCCTCATCTTTATTAATTGTTTTTTTAAGTTGATTTAATTAAAAATTAGTTCAATATTTATTCTAAATATAATATTTGTATGTATTTATGTTTTATTTGGACAGAAAATACAATATTTTCCATTAAATCAAATACACATGTTCATCACACATCATATTTGATTTAATGTCAAAATGTATTAAATTTAAAATTTTTGTCGTTATTCTCGCGGAAATAAAACTGGAGTAATATTCTGTTTCTCGGTCCGCCAAATCAACCTGACTCCAATTGATTTATCGAGATTGAGAAGCGAATACGATCCCATGGTTTATTAGGAAATAAGGGATGGAAATAAAGGAACGAAATAAATGAGAATAACCGTTCGTTAAAATTACTATTTATAGCGTACATTTTTAAATTATTGTTTAAAATAATCTCTTCTTATTCTAACTAC
>OX596380.1:4423067-4526931 GCA_951394425.1 Tipula unca | reverse complement strand
TATATATATATATATATATATATATTATATATATATATATATATATATATATATAATATATATAATATATATATATATATATACATTATATATACTTCTTATTTTCTATATATGTTAGCAAATGTTATAGACTGTGCAGTGTGCAGTCATTATTTAGAAAATATCATTTAATACTTATTCATTAAAAATTAGTGGCATATGTGGGTTAAAGTTGTTCGGTAGGAGATGGGAATGGTGCATTTTCTTCATAAATCATCATTAATTTGCCACAGTGAAATTTTCTCCTACTCCGTTTTTTACCAATAATTTCTTCTTCCCCCGCTACTCCCACTTGATGTAGTATCACCCAGCGATAGTTTAGCAGATAAACCTTCTAACTCTAAATCCAGATACAATTGATTCAATTGATCATTCACCAATTCAGGCTAAAAATAAAATATATTGGATTTTATAATATTAATCACCATTAATTTTTTATATTTTTGCTCTAACTAAAATTACCTGATTAATTTTTTTCAATGCAGAAAAGTCTGCTTTTAAAACATCCGCAATGGTTTTGGTTGTAATTTGATATCGATAAACTAATTCTGGTGTTACCTCAACATTATCAAGCCATGGTGGATCAGGCCGCCTCCTTATTCGCCGCGATGGACTTCTAGAATTTAATTTATATTCCCATTGCATTTCGTTTTCACTATTTAGTAGATTTTTAAAATTTCCATCGATGTTGTTGTCCTCTTTGCCTGTTGAAGAGCTATCCGTCTTCAAGAATGATGAGTAGAATGACGAGAAACTCGACTCATCCATGTCATCGCTGTTCCCATTTGCTTCACATGCCTGAGAATTCAAAAGTTAAAATAAATAAAATAATTTACTAAGAAATTATCTCATCTAATGTTACCTTGTCTAATTCATTAAAAGATTTCTTCTTCTTACTAGCAGTTAAGAGTAAAGGTTTGTTGTGATTTTGGTACAGAGACTGGAACTGATTTTTAGATGCTGCATCAGCATTGGGATACGATGTCGTCGAAGAATTAGTCACTCCCTTAGTTTTATCTGATATAGCCTATTTAAGTTGAACGGGGAATTTGTAGTTGTTTGCAATATAAAATTAAAATAAAAAATAAAAAATTATTCTATTAACGCCATTATTTAAAAGCCATAACAAAAAAAAAATGAAACGTTTGGTAATTGGAGATAAATTTATAAAGTATTTAAAAAAAATATTGATAGAGTATTCGTGAACTATTGTACTTCCCATATTAGATCCTGGTTCTGCTTTAACAGATGTAGATTGTGAAACAGGTCTCTGGAAATGAGATTTTGTATTTTAACCATCGCTATGATTGAAATTAAAAACTATGAATTCGTACCCCGATTCCGATTCGGCCATCAATTGTTCCGCTGCCCGTCGTAATTCCATGATTTAGATCACAATTTGAAGTTGCCTGTTCGCAAATACGCGTAGGTAAAGTACGCTCTGTAGCGTTGACCATACTGCTTGGTTTTCCTATTATACTCAACGTTGATGAAATCTTTATTTGAGAACCAGAACTAATATTTTTTCCACGATTCGCTGATCTCTAATATTTTAGTATTTTAAAATTTATGAAATAAATAAGAACATAGGAAAAATCTCACCTCAGACTGATAATTGGTGGCAGCATTCGATTGGCCCGGATTATTATTTAGTTGATCTTTAAAATTAGTTGCACTGCTATTGTAAATTGATTGTGTGCCACAACCAGCGACGGATGGAGTAATTGGTTGATGGAAAGGAATGGGCTGGTAAATCATTTGCGGATGTGGATAAATTAAATGTTGACCAAATAATGGAGGATGTGGATACATAACCCCAGCCATGTATTGTACTGCATATGAACCACTTGATGGTGGTCCTGGATGCTCCTTGGGTGGATTTGCTTGCGGAACTGTTGGTATATAGTACACAGCGGGAAATAAACTTGCTGTTGGTGTAGAAAAATGACTTGGTGTAGCAGTCGGAGAACTTTGAATTGTAGTCAAGCTAACAGAAAACGGGGGCCATAATTCTACATTTCGAGCGCAAGGCTGTGTATTAAATTTAGCACCAAGCGGTCCTGCGCCATTTAATGATTCCAAATTAGTTTTGATAGTTGGTATTTCATTTGGATTGTTTGAACTACTATTACCGGGTACCGTTATGTTATTATTTAGTGAGTTATTAACATATCCTTCAGTAGCCTGATGTTTTGACAATTTTTGTGCTTCACCTTCCCATGAATATGAACCACTACGTTTAATACCATGCGTCGAGAAATTATGATCCAATAATAATTTTTCTTGACCTATTTTATTTTTATTCTTATCATTTCTTAGGCATATCCTTTGTTCTCGATGTTTCTTTACTAAAGATTTCTCCATATCTTCGTTGTGCTTGGTTATAAGCGCTTCGGTTAATGTAGGCGGTTGATAACTACCCGACGATGTACCAGTCCCCGTATTACTTGTATTAGTCAGGCTATCCATTTGTATAACACTGACGTTGCTCAAATTTCCACCAGAATCACTGCGACTTTCGGCAAAACATTGTAACGGGCTTAATATATTTGTTTCATTTTCATTGGCATCTTTATTGATTGGCTTTACCACCAAATTATTATCGGCTATTTTCATTACAACAGCGTTCCCATTAGCGGTAACGGGACGACTATCAAAGAATCTTTGCAACGTTTCATTATAATTTAATTGATTATAACTAGGTGGAGTTTCAGTTGAACTTTTACTATCGTAATAGTCATGATGCGGCGAAATTTCACCCAACATAATTGAATCACGTTCCGAAATAGTTAAATCGGATTCTTGTGGCAAATCAATTTTCAAATCAGGGCTTTTAATTTCATCCATTAGTGTTTCCATAAATGTAGCCAAAGCTTGACAACGCTTTGAAACTTGTTTTTTCACTGTATCTAATGGCCGTGCTACGGGTTCCGATAATAAATTTAAGATGTCATCTATTAAATTTTTGGCCCTTTGAAGTGTGTCATCTGATATATCTAATGGTGGTTCTTTTTTTGGTGAGAATACATCTGGATTAGATGGCCCACGCAATACTCGATGATGACCGATTACAAATTCTAGTTTTCTAGACCATGGATTTACAAAGCTCGTCCATTCTGTATCAATAGTTATGAAGCAGCCATTTTGAACTAAAAACCTGTATTGTTTACTGCAGAATGATACTCCAGCAGTTTGTCCTTTTCGCATTACGGTTTCGTATACAGATTTTAAAAATGGTAAATCTTCAGGATGATAAAATTCCATAATTGAACGTCCGATCATATCTTGCGGAAGATACCCAAATGCACTGACCGCTGAACCATCAACATGTGTCAATATACCAGCTGCTGTGTGACGCGTAGAAAACTTAGGTGATTGATGGCATGGAATCTGATCACATACTAAAAATAAAGTAATAACTAAATGTAATTTTCTATTTAATATCAATCGTATCTTTTATAACTCTTACGTTTGTAAATACTCTTTACAGGAGTGGCACAAATTACTAATAGCATGGAGGGACTATTTGGTGTGAGAGGGTCAATATTTTTTGGTCGCTGTTCTTCTGGAGCCTCACGAAAGCTTAAAACTAATCTGAATGGTTCGTAGCTTACCGCATTACTTGTAACTCCATAACCGGCTGATTTGAGACCACGATATCGTCTCAGCATTACATAAAGCGAATTCTTCAAATCTTTATGATAGCCAACTTTTGTTTCGGAAAATGGTACGGCAACTCCGGAAGTAATTTGACTTGCAAATGTAGATCTAAAATTAAAGAAATGTTAAGAAGAGAACTATGTCAACCATCATTTATATTTAACCTGTCTTTCGGATGCACAAAATCAATGAAAGATCGTCCCAACCACATATCTCTGGGAAAATCTAAACTATCTGTAATACTGGGTGTTGTAAACAAAACTACCCCATCGTGCATCGAGATGACACAACAAAATCCTTCTTCGGTAGCTTTTTCTGATTTACCTCCATTTTCATTTTGATTGACCCCTAAAATGTCTGTTGCTAGATTGCCAACACCTACATTACCAGTAAAATTTGAATTGTTTGCAATATTATTCCGTTCAGTGCCACCTTTAATTTAATTTGTTTGAATCAGTAATTTGAAAATAAAATGTATCATTTAATTTATATTACCAATGCAAGAATTGGTAGCATCAACTGATAGCATTTGATGATCATCGTTTAAATTCTGTTGTGAAGCAGGAAGCTGTGAGGAAACAACTAAACTCGATGAATTTATTGGTTCTATGCCTAAATTGTTCGATTGGATTGAATTTTTGTGCTCTTTTATTTGAAGGTGCCATTGATTTTCTGCAAAAAAAACAAATACGCATATTAATTATTATTATGACAATATGGCACGTTAATTGGGCGTATTTTGTAATAGGTAAACCAAATTAGATTACATATGTTTGTTATTGTTTTTTAAGTTCGTTTCTTAAACATTCAAATTGATATTACATAAACTGTAAAAAAATCTTGAAATTTAATAAAATTTATAATAATAAATAAAACATGAAATGAAATCAATTTTATAAAGATAAGAATTTCATACTACATATTGTATGTAAATATATTATAATGTCGGCGATTTATTGAATATATTGCGTTTCGGTTACAAATTAATAAACCAATGTATTTATAGATAAAATAGTTATATACCTGAACCTCCTTCGGAATTTGATATGGGTTGATCCAATTGCACTTCGGTTGGATTTAAAGCAGTAGTAGCATTGTCCGATGTATCTGTTGCTAATTGAACAGTTTTTAATTTCTTCTTTTTCCGATCCTTATCTTTAATGCGTTTAGGTAATTGTGGAGCAGTTGTATCGCTAAAATAAAAAACAAATAAGATATTTGTAATATAATTTCTCAAATATAAGTGTATTCGTGATAATTACCTGCTTCCCTGAGTAGACGGTTTACCGCAATATCCACTACTTCTTGACGAGTTACTACCACTATGTCTAGATTTGGAACTACCACTTCTTTGTGACTGGCTATTACTGCAGCTGTTTGAATAAGCTGAATCCGAAATTTTTGTGTTATGGTTAGAGTTGGACCCTGTCCCTTCCATTTTAGATTTGGTGAATGCCAAATAAATATTTCTTTAATCTAAAATATTAATAAAATAACGCGATAGTTTAGTTAAGTTCGGTTGTATGTGTAATATAAATGATTGGAGATTTAAAATATTTTTAGAAGAGTATCGTAAAAACAAACTCATAGCTCGTGTACTACGCCATTGTTGTGGCTGGCGTGCAATTCGGCTGGTTACCATTTTCCAAAAGGCAGTAAAACAATAGAATCGAACAATTACATATGATAATAACATAATACATCAGTAGCGAACTACCAAATATATTCGGCAAGGCAACATTTTTAAAACAGGCCCCAATTGTAAACTAAAACTATAAATTTTTAGGCACACCAAATTAATTCATTTATTTTAACAAAACTGTCTTCCAATAACCGTGTTAATGGATTTTTAAGATTAACTACCATACAAATTTTATTAGTACTCTACGGCGTAAGCCAGCTCGTTTGTGGTATTTTTCAGTTGTTTGAACTCACCTAAAGCCGATTTAATTGCCTCAGTTAATATGCGCATTCTAGTCTGCCAACCGTTGATAACATGTTGAGTAAATACTACATATTGGGTTCTGAATGATACTAATACATCGTCAATTTCATGGCAATGTGGTAGTTTAAATGTAATTTTTTCCATCAGTAAATTTTCAATGCCACAAGAGACCTGAAACCACTATACACAATCATCACTATTTCTCCACATATATACTATGATTGCGATTCAAAAACATTTTAGGGTTTCTTAATTCGTAAGAGTGATACTGGAAGCCAACAAATTAAACTTTCCTTCATCAAAAAAAAATGATTGTAAATTATTTTCATCTGTTGCTCGTTTTAAAACACTTCAACAAATATGTTTTTTGGGAAATTACCAACGTTGTAACATATTTTGTTATTTTTGTTGCAATTGATGATGGTTTTTTGTTAAGTTTAGACTCACTTTAAATGATGGACATTTAATTTGTGAAAATTTTATATTTTTCGACGCGAAATTAGTAGAATTCAAAGCAAACCAAATAATTTTATTCTTGTTAGAAACGCGTTCTTTGTGGCTTTTATCATACTCGTGTTGTTTCTTTAAATAATTAATCGCTACGACTTAATATTTGTGCTTTAAACCGATACGATTTGCCTTCAGAATGATAGCTTGCCGTTTCGGATTCAGTTAAAATTTGTTTTTTCACATTTTTATAACTTTTATCACCACAAACTATATATTTCTTAAGATACAATCTTTTACTATATATATCCATTCCCAAAAATTATTGTTAAACGACGAGGAGCTAAGTCTCGGTTAGGACGAACATTTTTTAAAAGCTAATTTCTTCTTTCAAATTGGTTTTCAGTTTTGTCCATTCAAGTGACAAATATAAAAGATATAACAGTAATAAATTTGTACGGCGGTAAGCAGAGTCATTGACATTTGTTTCGTGGATTTGAGTTCAAGTCTCGGTGTAGTCTAATCCGTGTACATTATAATCCAAAGTAAACACTTAGGCCTGTACCGGACACGAACCAAAACATAGATGCGTGACGTCAAAGATCTCACTCCTATTCGCAACTACGAACGCATTGCTCGAATAAAAAACTGTACTTCGTCGACCACAAATGCAGCCGGCGTAGTGATCACCTGCAAATAGATATTAGCATGAACACTCACACTTTTGGTGATATTTGCCTTGCTGAAGTTTGCATGCTCAATGACAAGATCAACTTCAGTTTCGTCATCGGATCTATCTATATTCATCTCGGAACAACTACGCAGAATATCTCCTTACTTATGTACCAGGCATTTCTTCCGTACATATATACTCGACAGTACGTACCGCCATATATAAGCGTGAACTCCGACATATCTTTTATCCTCTGCGGCGTCTTTAACAGCGATCTAATAATTAGTCATAGTCGTTTCGTCATCGACACCTTCAATTTAGACTGCATCTCAAACTCACTAATTCCAACGACTTTGGGAGTTGTACTCAGACCTGCATCCCACATTCTTGTATTCATCATCGCGCAGTACTTAATCGTTTGTATATCATCGGTATTAATAAATAAATAAATTGATTTCATAAATCCATTTAGTCTATTATTTCACGTAAAACTTCGCCCGTGTCGACTTACACACCCCACCCCGAATTTTATTTTATTATTTAGGTATGTGTCTTTACTAAGCTTCAACTAGTGAAAAACATCAAAATAACAATTTTAAATTTTCTCCATTCAAGTGCAAGTTTAAAAAAAGATGGGTTTTATGAAAATTCAACATTTTTTTTATTTTGATATAGCAGGCGAAAAAAATTCGAAGGTAAGACCCATTTGCCAAAAATAAAAATAAAATTGTATTCTACACCTAAATTTGAACTCACTGTCCGCGAAATAAATGTCAATGATTTTGTTTACTTCATCACCACCGTACATTTTCATTAATGCCACTTGAATAGAAAAATTTGAAAATGTTAACAAGCTGAAACTGAGTAGAACCAATTTGAAAGAAGAAACTAAATTAAAAAAGGTTTGGCCCTAATCGAGACTTGAACTCAGGACTACGAAACCAAAGCCAATAACTCTTCTATCCCACCGCCGTAAAATTTGGTTAATGCTATAACTATCTTTTATACTTTCCGTTTGTATAGGGAAAATGAATTTTTTTTATTTTTACGTTATTCACGTACTGACTTAAACTTAAAATTTACATAGCCGATATGAGATTTTTAGATTAAGTTGAAAAATGATTCGCTTCACGCTGCTTATCTCGCTATGCCAATGCTTTTATACGTGTTGGATATATTAAAGTTAAAGTCTCAAACCAAACTTGGCCTACATGAAAATAAGCAGAAAATGCTCAGTAAGATATTGAGATAGTCATTCAAGTTTTAAACTTGTAGTGTTTCGCTAAAATACTAATACCCTGTTTCACACTAAATAGTTTTATTCGTTAGTTGGCTATAGTGAGCGCTCAAATATCAATTTCGTACGAAAAAGTTAATCATTCGCCAGGTAATTTTCGATTTTTACATATAGCTAGAAATATCAACGTGACAATTAAGTTTTACCAGCCCAGTCTAAGTATTCTTTTAGTTAAGTAGCAAAAAACTTAAATCTGTAAAATTCCTTTTGTTCAAATTTTAAATCAACATAATGTTGTATACGAGTAAATTTATATAATGCACACTTGTTACTGTTTATACGTAACACAAAATATAACAGAAAAAATCACGTGGCGATACGGTTGAGTTTGTTAAATGAATTCTTATAAATATATATATTTTTATAAATTAATGTTTATTTTTATATATTTCTGCTATGTATTAGAATTAGATTAGTACATATAATATTATGTCGAAAAATGAAAGTTGATTACATATAAGTTTTTAGAATATCAGTGATGATGAAAATATGTATTTAAAATAATCAATCTTTCTAAACCAAATCCAAACAAATTGGTATTATATGCTACTAACTTTCTATTCAACGAAGTATTTTAACAAATAATTTGCTATAAAGTATCTTTGGTTTGCTATCTAATCGCAGTGACATTGAAACATGTATAATTAATAACTTAATTTATTCTCATAGTAACACTGTTTGAGTTTATTTTCGCTCAGGTCGATTTGAATGATCGGACAGCTAAAAATGCTGATTCTCACTTAATATTTTGGGAAATCGGATTTATTTCCCATATATGAATAAATTTATAAAAATGTTCTAAGATTACGGGATGCCTCTGATCCCTTTAATATACTTATTTAAAAAGAGTTTTTTTGGACTGTCTAGGTTTTCACCACAACTGGTTTTAATATTAATTGAAGAAATAAGTCCTTATATGTCTAGTAGGGAATTTCCTAATGAATTTAGAATACTAATTGGACTAAGCTTTCTATAGCTAAAGGTAATAAACATTTATTTGATAAAAGTTCTCAAACCGTTGTAAGTCGAAGCATTGAACAGGTTTGTAATCTTGTTGATAAATATATATTCCAATTAACATATATTCGAGTTCATAAATTTAAATTGGAGTATTGATTTATTTATATTTCAACAAAAGCTTTATTAGAAAACTTAGATTCTTTGGGATCAATTGCTAATTTAACACTTAAAAAATCATTTTGTTCTGTTCGATGTATGTTTCTTTTAATAAATACATAGTTAATAGATAGCTAATTTTATTGATTAATATTTAACTAGAAATACTAACTTTTATTGTTAAATGTTCACTAATTTTTTAATATTTTAATATTTATTTAATTTGAATTAAAAAACATGAATTTGAATACATTTTTTACTAGAGGATAGTTTTTTCCGTGTCACAATCGGTAAATAGGAAAGAAAATATTTTATATAAGACATAGAATAGTTCTTATAGGCAAAAATTTCCAAACATTCAATGTTTAATAATAAATTGGGAGAAGCAAATATACTGTATTATAATATATGTAGGTAATAGGTATGTACTACAAATAAATTACACGTTTTATCGCACTAAAAATCTATTATAATCGTGATAAACATACTATCTGCCTTGGAAAGCAAGTCTATATACTACGTAGTCTATTCAGAGAGAATTATGAAATCTATTAACGTTTTTGTTTTAATCATTTTCAATACACATTGAAATGTAACGTGAATTATTTGAAACATTTCATTTTGTTAAAAAAGAGAAACCTTATAAAAAAATAAGTAAATGTACGTAGCACATTTTGCTACATAAAATAAATGTTCGAGCATGCATTCACGTTAATTTATAAATATGTGTATATAACGTAAGTATATATTATCTCCAAAAGTGTTTTTGATAAAAATATTTTGAACGTATGCTACTTAAAATATTGGAAAAGCGTTTCTTTTCATATATTTGAAAAATAATAGGTAACAACTGGGAAATACATTTCTCGCTACTTAATACGGAAATATTTTTCCAACTTTTGGAAAATATTCATTTTTCTTATCACTTCTTATCTTTATACACCAGTACAAGTTTCGAGCGTTTGCTCATCGTCAGTTTTTATATTCCCATATAAAAGCTCACGATGAGCGAATGCTCGAAACATGTACTATGTAGTGTATAGAAATAAAAATATCACATTTAAAGGAATCATTCTCGCTTAATTTATTTTAAATTATTTGTATTTTTTAATTACATATTTTTGTTATTAGAAAAAAATTGATCGATTGTTTGTTGGCTTTTTTATTTTATAAACAACGTTTGAAATTGACTACATTAATAAAGACGTATACGTACACGAACACGTTTATGAATCATGTGTTTTTATTATTTTACATGCTCGTATTAAATATACATAATGTATAAGAGAATAATCTTTTATATTTATCACATTTTTATAAAAAATCTTATTAATTTACACCTACCTTTGTATATAATTTTTATAAATTAAGCAAAATTTCACACTATTTCATTTGTTTACTAAAGCGAACTAGTAGTTTAAATAAATAAATTTAATTAGTAACTTATAATAATTAATTACTACAAAATACACTGTATAATATTTATTTTATTTGAATTTAGTATTTTAAATTATATTTATTTTGTAATTTAATCACAATAAAAATACTTGTTACTTTTTCCACAGTTAAATGAAAACTAACTATATATCTCTAACAAATTATATTTCCTCGGCGTGCAAAAGCGAAAAAGAAAATGTTTGAAAAGAGATATATTTATAAACTCACGTGCTTGTACTCATGTTCATCATAAAAATGTATAAAGTTCAAAAAAATTTCCACGAAATATATACACAAATAACTTTAGTTTAATTTGTATTTGTAAATAAACATTCGTGCTACCAATCTATGTACCTAATAATATTAAAGGTTTAACAATTTACAAAAATGTTCAATTATTACATTACAAGGATGATACCTTTGATAATTCATTGTGATACATTCTCGTGTTCTTGGCTAAATATACACTGGTGGCAAACCTGTTAGACTATCTATATCTCTAAACACGTTGTTGGGTTAGGATACATGTGTTACATTTATAAACTGTGAATATATTCGTAACGTTGGTTAACTGAATGAGATTATTTTTAATTGAATTGAGAATCTCATTCAAAGTAATATCTATTTTGAGAGAAATATTGTTTTCTTTGTAATAATATTATGTACATAGCCACAGATTCAATCTCAATGGGATGATATGGTATTAATAACACTCTATGGCAACTTTCCTGAATATATCAGCAGTCCTTCAGCAATGTCAGACTGAAGGCCACCACTCGGTTATTGTTATGTCTGTCACTAGACGGGTCAAATACTGGCCAAATCAAATGCTTAGAGTGAGTGCAGATTTGTGAGTGGAGGCACACCGCAACGTGGGGTTTTATTGGTGCCCCGCATTATACTACACCTTTTTTTTTATTTTGCAATTATTTTGTACTAGTTTACTCTAAATTTTGACCGATCGTAGTATTTGTCATGATGAGTTTCTCTAAATTTGGATTCGAAAAACGTCAGTTTCATCCACATATATAATATAGTTGTGAATATTATTCAATAGTGTTCAAAATGTAAGTTTATAGTAAGTTAACTAAATATACAATAATTTAAAATATAAATAAATTAAAATATATTTTTTGAAGATTCGTGTTCTATATGCAAAACTAATTTTGTGTCCCTCAATCGACTAAACCAACTTAACTAAAAAAATGAATCTGCTATTGTTCATAAGCGCCAACTGAATATTCAATGAAAATCTATTGATTTCTAATTTAGTTAGAACTCAGATGAATAACAAATTTCGATTAAGCTTATTGAGTTTTGGACACATTATTCAATAAATTAAAGAATTCAGAATTAGAAATTTTAGTTTGAACTGATGTAATAAAACTGATTTTGGTAACCATCAAGAGTGTTCTTGAATAATTTTAAATCAAAAATCTACCATACCTGCATCGCAACACAAGGATTGTATATACGTTTCTCAAGCCAACACAACTTTCAACATTTTAATTTAACTTAATAATAAAAAAAAAATCTTGAGAAATTCTTATATTGAAAATTTTCTTTTTTTGATAAAATGAAAAAATTGTAGAGGATTTTAAGAATTTTTAAAAATTGTAATTTTATTGAAATTAATCAAATTTAATTAACCGTCTTGTTTTATATATTTTAAATTCAAAACTCATCTGTTGTTAAGCACAATAACTTGATTTTTGAATTTGGATTTTCATTGTAACCGTTACTACGTTTGGTCTGTTTTTTTATTGATTACTTTAAACTAAATGAAAAACAGACAATTTGGTACTTCCCCAAATTTTGTAAATGGTTAAAAATGAATCAATTTGGAATAAGCAGGAAATAATTCGTTTCGAGAGGGTTCGTGAACCAAATAATAATAAGGTTCGTAATTAACTGTCATATATTTTTTTAATTCAACGTATTACCATAGACAATCATACTAGATTTCTCATTTATACAAAAACAGAGGAGTACAGCAATCTTCTGAATTTTCCTATGTCATCGTTGTGTTGGTGCATTCTATTGTTTACACTGTATGCACTATGGAATATCAACAACGCAACGCAGTGCAAATAAAAATATGAGAAATCTATTTACTGTTTTTTCTATAGTATTACATATAGCTATGTTTTCATGCCACAAAGTTATATAATAGTACAAACGAATACAATTATTCGAGACAAGATTCCTTTCACAATTAAGAGCACATTAACAATTCATCGTATCCAGGTTTCAACATGTAGCCAAACGTAGTATATCGATCATTGATGAAGGTATACTAATGATTTTGAAGGAGTGGTATTGATCGCACATTTAAATGAAACATTAACTAGTCTGAGGTTCTAATTTGAACTGGGTTTGGGGCTGGATAGCATTGAAAGTTAAGCTAGGAACTCAGTGTACTTGTGCTGTATGGTACTAAAATATTTTCAAGCGTATTTAGAATGGAGAATATACTAGAAACTGATATAACATAAGCCATTACTGTAGAAATTGTCAAAGTGGAAATTTAGTAAAATGTGCAAGTTGCTTAAATACCTAGCCTAACAAACTCGACTAAAATAACTAAATGCAATAAGGGATATTTAAGGGATATTTGACAGTAGAGTTTAAGGTTATAGAATTGTGGTATGAAAAATAATGGGACAAAAAATTTAGTCTGATCAGATCTGAGGTTCCTCTATTTTTGTAAAATACATTTTGAATCCAAAGACTTAGAATCGAGAAATTCATAAATTTCGTATCTGGAATATATTATATAGAATTAACAAATAAGTTAAATTGTTAATTCAAAATTTACAGTGCCTGAAATTTCAAAATTTTATTGACATAAAATTTAATTTTTGATTGGAAAATTTAAAATAAAACTTAAAACAGGAAGTTAAAACAAAAGTTTTAAAAATTAAACAAAAAAAGGCTTTCTTACTTCTTAAAATATTACTCTTTTTAAAATCCGGAATTAAATAGATGCCCAATTTAATATTTATAAATTTAAAAGATTCAGATTGAAAATTGTTCAAAATGATTTAAATTATAATCTCCATATCAAAATTTCAATTAAGCAAATGTTTTAAAACTTAAATCCAAGTTAACTTAAGTAGCTTCAGATTATTTTACAAAATTTTTAAATTTACATAATATTTAGATTCTTTAAATTTAAAGTCTAGTTCGATATAACTATAAGGGACTAATCACACCAAGCGCGAATTGCGAATGCGAGTAATCTATTTTTAGATAATTATGACATAAAAGTGATTTATTTATTTAATTTTTTTATATTAATTAACTGGAATGATCTGTTCAATCAAATAATGCCAAACTTTGGCAGAAAAATAGCTAATAAGCAGAAAGTGAATATTCGCACATAATGTTGTGACGTCATTAAACTATATGCGAATTTTCAACTTTTTCTTATTTTTTATAAATAAATATAAAAAAATTAAATTATTATCATAATTATCTAAAAAAAGATTACTCGCATTCATGATTCGCGCTTGCTGTGATTAGTCCCTAAATATCAAAATTTAAAATACTTAAAATTGAGATTCAAAACGACGTTCGAAATTCGAAATATAAAGCCAAATTTTCTTAATTTTCTTTAACTTGAATTTGGTTCAAGGTCTAATTATAATTAAATCCGTTAATTTAAATTAAAATTTTAAAAACGAGTGAGCGATTTTCTTCTGAATTTCAATTAAATTCAACTCAAATTTAAAAATCATTAAATCTTAAATTTAAAACTTTTTAATTTGTTTAAAAACATTAAATTCTAAATTTTAAAATATAATTTCTAGCGGCTTCAGAAATCTTTTGTATAATTTTTGAACGAAATCTTCTACCCAGAATAGTAAAATTTCGAATTTTAAAATTTCTTGTTTATTAATTTACATTTAGATTCGAAATTGTAAAAATAATTTAAATTATAGTTTCCATGTCAAAGCTTTATTTTTAAAATCTAAATACTAAAGAGTTTTAATTCATAAATTCATACGTATATGTATGTATAAATGCATGTATGTATAAAAAATTCTAAATTTTGGGATTATTGTTAATTTGTAAACTTCACTGAAAAAACATAATTAATTTTTTTTAAATCTTAATTCTCAAATACAAGCGTAGAGGCGTGTTCCGCCCGTCGAGTTTGTTTAGGCCACAAATATAAAACGGCAACCAAAATGGAAAAATGAATATCGAATATGTTTGGTTTGCCAAATTTACAAATGTATATACATAGATATGTGTATATAAAGTTTGCCTTCAATTTCTTTAATCAATCTTTTTTAACATAGTCAAATTTAAAGCAACTTGTCATATAAAAAACACGATGTGGATTTTTAGGAAATCAACCTCCGAATTTGAAATTTGAACGCAATTTTAAAAATGAACAGTTCAATGTAGTTGAGCAAATATTATTTTTTTTTGTATTCGCCACGGTTCTAAAATTTAAAACTGCCAAATTTTTAAAATCGGATTTCGATGTGTAATTTGTTAAATTTTGAAATGAAATTTAATCTAAATACAAAATTTAAGATATACAAATTAAATTTAAATTTTAAAAATTTATTCATTTTAAAAAAATTTAAAATGATAAAATTTAACAAATTTGAAATTGAAACTTTTGAAATATTTTGGATTTTTGAAACATTTATGTAAATAGAAAAAAGCAATAAATTAAATTTTAATTCGAATTTTAAAAATTTTGTTTAATTAGTTTTTCGTACAATTTCGCATGTATAATTCTAAATTTTCCATTCATTTTATTTATTTTTGAAATTTTGGATGCACGATTAGATATCGATAATTATTTTGCCTTGAAATGTTGAATTTCAATATTTATGAAATTTGCGGACACTATACTGGTACATACATATATTAACCATCGTATTAAAGTTCAAATAAAATAACGAATTTTTGATCAGATAATATGACCCGAGATTAGTTCAAGAATTGATTTGACCCAAAATCAGGGACTGATTTTATAACGAATGATATAATTGCCTACAACGAGACTGCATGAAGTGAAAAAATTGTTTGTTCCTTGGATGGAACGTCTTATTTAAATTTTGTAAAACATACTCTTTTGCGTTTGAAAATATCTGGTCAGCCGAAATAATAATGAATAAATCAAGGAAATTATTTTTTTAAATCGACATCATTATAAAAGTCGATTCACGAGGTTACTGTCCGATAACCTCATTTATTAATTTAATACTGTGTAAAGTGATGATTTAACATCAAAGCAAACATAATTGACATTTATATTTGTTAAGTTTAATGTGTAAGTTGACGCACAGATAATGACTATTATACTAAATAATCTATTTGAATATTGTGTTAACTAACTTTGTCTTACTTTAGAATCTTTTGTTGAACGATTATCAAGAAACCCGAATAGTTCGATGGAAATAGGATTATAAAATAATTCTTGGGTTCTAGGGTATGGCCAACTAGCTCAACATGCTTGATGAAAATGGGATTATAAAACGTGTACTGGATAAAATTCTAAAATATGGGACGAAACTAGGCCATTCCATTGTCGATTATTATGAATCCAATTGGATAAGTTTCTGGAGCATGGCCAACTGGAACGGAACTAGGCCATTCCATGATCAATTATGATGAAACCCGACATGTATGATGGAAATGGGATTATAAAATGATTCTTGGATAAATCTCTGAGGATGGACTAGGTCATTCCACGGCTTATTATGATGAAATCCGGCAAGTTCGATTGTGATGAAACCCGATAAATTCGATGAAAATAGGATTATAAAATGATTCTTTGATAAGGTCCTGTGATTTTATTGACTGGGACGGAACTAAGCCATTCCATGGTTGATTATGGTGAACCTCGTCTTGTTCGATGGAATGGGATTATTAAACGTTTTTTTGAAAATGTTCTGGGATATGGTGCACTGAAAGGGAACTGGGCCATTCCATGTTCGATTATGATGAAATTCAACATGTTTAATGAAAAATAAAGTTCTGGGATATGGCCAACTGGAACGTTACGATTTTGATGGAACCTGACGAATACGATTTTAAAATGATTCTTAGATCATGTTTCGGAATATGGCTAACAAGGACAGAATTAGGCCATTCTATGGTCGATGGAAATAGGATTAAAAAATTATTCTTGCATAAAGTTCTGGGGTGGGGTCACTGAAAGATGAAGAACTGGGATTCCATGGCCGATCGAAATAGGATTATAAAATGATTGTTGAATAAAATGTTGGTCAACTGGAACGGAATAATAATTTTAATACAGTTCTAAACGGATTTTAGTTTTTTATTACAAACTATTTTTAAACAACTATAATGTTAAGTGCATGTGAATCTGCGTCATTATGCAGAATAGATGATAACACATGTGCGAGTACCTAGTATTAGTTTTGTTGTTTTTGGCTAGTCTCTTTTGCCAAAAGTAATTTATTTTTTCACCAGTAAATAAAATACACATTTTAATTTTATTATTATTATAAATATATTTTATTCAAAATATTTTTTATTTTGTTTATAACATATTTTATTATTTGATGAGATATATTTTCTTTATTAATTATTTTCACACACATTTTCTCTTTTAATATGCACTAATCGGTTTTATATTATAATTTTGAAACACATTTTATTAGTTTAATAACATATTAAATTATAGATTGTATAATATGTATGTATGTATATAATTATGTATATTGATTAAGAAAAAAACTGACTGTGTCTAATAATATTTTCATGAGCGTTTTTTTTAATGGAACGTAATTTTATCACGAAAAACTAAACGAAAATTAAAATGTTTTAATTATTATCAATAATTAATAGTAATAAATTGTCCTCATTAATTACATTTTTGTTAATTTAAATTATTACAATACAGATTATTGCTGCTTTATTAATTTTTTATATGTTTTAAAAATCATTATAAATTGCAAATATGAATATCATATTATATAAATATTTTGTCGTTTATAATAATAATAATTAATTTAATTTTCTTTAATAATAATCTTATATTATAATTAATATTATGAAATAGAAATATATTAATAATTTTTTTAAGAAACATAAAAACAATTTATTTATATATTTATAGGATTTATAAAATAACATCTGTAATTGCGATTTAAAAATAATAATAATATTTAAATTAGGAAAAAAATATTTATGTATATAAAAAATTTCCACACCAAAAGAAAAACTAATTTTTTTTATTATGGAGATTCGTCGGTGTTCAATTCTCGTGATTGTGATATCGCGAATATAATAGTTTATTAACAATCAATTAATCAAATTAACGTATGTATGTTCAACTTTGTCTTTTCAAGGATTTTTTTCTTTTACTGCTTAATAAAACAAAACAAATAAATTAATAAAAATAATATAATTAAAATTTATATATGTATGTATATATAATATATTATATATATATTATATAATATGTATATATATATATATATATATATATATATATATATATATATATATATATATATATATATATATATATATATATATATATAATGTTTATATTTTAAAATGAGATTACCATTATGTTTAAAAGGGATTTTTTTTATAATTATGCATATAAAATATGTAAAATCTTTAAATACTAAAATTTACAAAAATGCCTTTTACTTGCATGTACATTTACATATAACGTTTAGCGCGCATTACACGCTCAATAAATAAATTGATTAGCAGTAATTTTAATGTTTCTTCAATTCCAAATAATCAAAATGAAATAATTTATTAATAATTATTATATTGTTTGTTATTTATTTTTAGGAACATGTGTTTTAATAATAACAAAAAAAAAGTTCGGTACTGATTCACATTGTATACAAAAAAATTATTAAATCAATTGGAAGACATTTATAGTATAAATACGCATTGTTGTTTCTTTTTATATTTTGAGCATGTTTACGAAATAATGTCTGCTAATCAATTTAATTTATATATTTATGTAGACTTCTTATTTTCATTGAATTACTATTGTTTTTTTTAAACATCTAAATTAGTAAAAAGTACATCATATTTTATTAATTATTTTCAGTAAAAAACTTTTTTAAAAAAAGTAAAAATCACAAAACAAAAATTATATATATGTATATAATATGTATATATATAAACAACCCATCATATTTATATAATTATTTCTATAATATTAATAATATTTATATATAAAAACAGAAAAATGTATAGCAGATCAAAAAATAAATTGGGATAAATTAGGGAGGATAAAATAATAAAATTTTATACTTAAATTTTAATTAAAAATGTTTTATAATTATTTCTGTTCAACCAACTCAGAGGCAGTATGCATATTTTTAAGATTTAATAATTTTGGTTTTAATTCATGAAAACTAGGCCGTCGTGCTGGATTTAAATCCCATGCTTGTTTCATCATTTCATAAATCTCATTTGGACAACCCTCGGGCGCTTCCATTTTATAATTACTTTCAACAAATCGTACCACATCGTCCAAAGGCTGAAGTAAAAATAAAATAAAATAATTAGACATTATAATAATTTTGTAATTTATAACTTACTATACGAGGATATGGTACACGACCAAAAGAATAGATCTCCCACAGTAGAATACCAAAACTCCACATATCGGATTTGTTTGAAAATTTCTGGAAAATAAGATCACACGATATTAATAAAATACAAAATAGGGAAATTATTAAAACTGACCCCTTCCTTAAGCGACTCTGGTGCTGTCCATTTAATAGGTAATTTAACTACATGTAAATTATAAGATTCACCACGGGCAAGGCCAAAATCAGCAACTTTAGCCACGCAACTTTCAGATATTAATACGTTTCGAGCTGCCAAGTCTCGATGAATGACTTTTTTATTTTCTAGGTATTCCATACCAGAGCATGTATCACTATAAGAATAGTAATTATTATATATAATCAGGAAAATTGGCCAATTTATGTTAATATTACCATGCAAAATTGATTTGATCTTTTTTCGTAATATGCTGTCGCCCTCTTGATCTTAAATAGTCAACCAACGAGCCCTTACTCATATATTCAGTTACCAAATAAATATGATTTGTTAACACAATGCCTATAAACTTAACGAGATTCTCATGCTCCAGTGTTCTGAAATAAATTCATAAACCATTTTTATAAATATATACATATATTCAATTTGATTTATAGAATAATATCTTACGTCATAACCGATGCTTCTTGTAAAAATTTTTGTGCTGCTGTATCATCTTTTAACATTTTTACAGCTACTTTTTCGTTTTTATATATCCCCAATACAACATTACCGAATTCGCCTTTACCAATATGATCTCGTAGCTGTATATCTGCTTCAGGTATAATCCATCCATCAAATTCTTTTCCCGCTGAAGTAGCCCGAAAACCAAATGGCAAACATCGTTTTAATTGAGTACATAAACCGTCTGCATCATTTTCGTAGTGCTAAAAGAATTGATAATAATTTTAATCGTAAAACCCATAATGCATAGATATAATTAAAACACTTACAGCAACTAGCTGTCCTAAATGTTCAAAAAATTCTTCATCATCTATTGTTAATTTACCATTGCATTGTTTAACACGGTAGTGTTCAACTTTTCCTTGAAAACATACACATAATGTATAGTCACCAGGAAAATTTGTAGATTCTCTAACTAAAAATAAACCATCTTCTCTTGGTTGAAGTAAATTTTCTGCTTCCTCTCGTGTAATACTACCATGAAACCATCTGGATAAATAAAAATGAGAATAAATACATTTTTGTTACGTGTTTATTATTTTTGAAGAAATAAATTGAAATTACTTACGGCATTCCATTTAATTTGCCTTCACATTTTCGCTGTGTTGGTATTGTTGGTGATAATGATGAACTATTCCACGTGATATTACTACTATCAAAATTAGTGCCATGCAATGAGGTTGACATAATTGATGGCGCATTAACTAGTGGCGGCTGTGTACCACTTATATTATTACTACCTCCTAAAATTCCTAAATTACAATTACTTCCTCCTCCGTTATTGCCACTTTGTACCGATGTTAAATTTTGTAATAGAACACTATTTAATGAGGTTGACATTAAATTTGGTGTTGTACTAGATACATTATTTGATGTCGCTTGTTGAAGCTGTAACGATTGCTGTTGTTGTTGATTAACTGATGATTGTTGTGTCGTTACAGCCGTCGATTGCATTAAATGAATATTTGATTGTGACGATAGTTGCTGTTGATTAGGTGATTTTGGTGATATTGATGGATTTGTTGTATTATGCTGTTGTTGTTGCGTCACTTGGCTACTTAATTGATGTGTTGATAAATGAATTGGATTAAAATTTTGATTCTAAACAAAACAAAAAATATGTATATATTAATAAACCATTTAAATATTTTAATTTTATTATTGCACAAAATGATTACCATATTTGTCGTATGTGGAGGAAGTTGTGGTGGTATCATAGATACATTTTGTAGTTGCTGCTGTTGCGCCGTTACGGTATGAGGAGCAATATTTGAGACTGGCGGATGAGGGTGTGTAATTGGTGGTCCAGTCGAATTCTGTGTTGTACAACTGTGGGTCGAAGCAACCGCCTGTGGAATTAAATTACTGTTACCTACATTCGATACTCCGCCGCCAGGTTGGGGTGCAGGTCTTTTGTGCTGTCGTACTGGTGCCGTTGGTGGCATTTGATGTGGCATATACCATGGACATTCACTTGTATTACCGGTTGTTGAAGCTACTTGAGGAAAACCACGATGTCCAGCTGATTGTAAATTAATAGCTGCCGTATGACTATTCATTACTTCTTCTCTTGCACTGCCTATTGAATTTCGCCTAGCTGTCTTTATTGAATAGCAATTACGTTTTTTACCTTCTTGTTGCCGATTTCGTTTTATATCAACATCTGAAATTAGATAATACAAAACGTTCATTAATTACAAGAATACATAGAACACAATTAACACATTAGAACTTTCTAATTACTACTATTATGTACATTTTTTTTTTTACATTTAGTACCGATAAATGGGATAATAAAACTGGCTGCAATTAAAAAAATTTCTCCATCATCTAAATGCAATAAACTAGGAAAAGTGTTATGATTGATTGGTAAGTATAAAAAATAACAACCACAAGTGAAAATTGAATATTTAAGTTTCCATTTTACTCATTAAAATTTAATTTGAGAGAAATTAAAAAGAAATTAAGGAAAATTTAGTCAGCCACAAAATAGTTAAATAGATAATCAAAATTTACGCGTGAAGATGCGTCAATATAAAATAATATAATAAAATGAAAAATAAAAATAGATAGAAACCTTGAACCGATTTAATAATAATTAAGTTAAATGTAAGTTTATGGTTACTAATAATTAACTTATTTATTTTTAAAAAACAAATTAATTAAATAAATGAAAGGTAGCATATTGAAAATAGCTCTCAATGGTAGAGTGACTAGAACGCTTTCTTAACAACTTTGAGGGTCGTGGGTTTTATTCTCAATGTGGGTTTTATTCTCAATGTAAACATAAAAATCACTCAAAATATTTCAACTGGAAAATTTCACTGGACTTTGTGTTTACTTATCAGCATTACCTAGCATGACAGTATTGATGTAGTTTATTTGGTGCTTATACGTTTTAACAATATAATTTATCTAAGTCGTACTCGGTGCGTATTAATTAATTAAAATCTTAAATCTAAATGAATTGTTTATTACAGGGTAGTTTGGAGTTTGATTCTCGTAGTTGCCTGACCTAAATTAAATAATTAAATTATTTAATCCGCATATAATTCACCAGTTGTATCATTAAAAAATTAATTGAATTAATAATTAAATGAAGACACCAAAACTATTTTTATCTTATTTATATGGCATATGACATGGCTAAAGATTATTAAAATATTTTTAAACACTTTTTATGTTGAAGTTTTGATAGCGAATTTTATGAAAATATATGCTGCTCATGTCTGAAAGTTTCAAGTCCAAAATATTAAAAACGTCTAAGATGTGGTAGAATGGTAAGTAGAAGGTAATTTTGACAAGACATATATGATATGATATTCAATCGCACTTAAAATAATCGAAATTTTGAAACTGTAAATATGTGGACTCAAGGCAATTCTAGGTGCTGGTTAAGAATCGATAATGCATCGATTTTATGAAAGATCGATCAACAATTAATTTATATATTAATTTTATTATTTAATAATTTATCATTCGTATTGACGTTGATTTGAATAATACATATTATGTTGCACCAGAAAAAAAGAACAGATACTATAATACTATTGTTGATGTTCTCATTTTGTATATCTTCTTGATGTACTATTTTCTAAGACGTATCTGGTGTCTCAGCCAAGCGTGAACATATTAGAACTTTAAAAACATAATTGAATTTACGTAGAACCTTGAAATACCTAAATTAGCTGAGTTCTGCCCTAATTGGACAATTCTTAAGAATAAATTTAATGTTTTACTTCCTTGTCATACAAAATTTCGAACTGATATGTTCAAAATGAGGTATTTCTGTGTAGTTTCCATATTAAAGTTTTGTTAATATATAAAATAAAAAAATGTAATTTGGGGCTAAGATGGGGCTTAGTCAATATATTTTCCAGTGAGCCAATGACTTAAAGCACACATAGCGAATTACTAAAGTATAAAAATACTGATGAAAATAGCATCGAATAAACTAACACAATCACCAAACAGCATGAAGATGGCAATGGGAAAAATGCTAGTGGGGGTAATTCAACGTTTAGTTTTAAATATATGTACCACCATTGTAGCAGTCGTAAAGTATTTAACTTCATTTAACAAATTACTATCGTCAACTTTCAATTATTTTTCAATTTACATAGCTAGACGTAAAATGAAAAATACTAATGTAATTGTTTTTTCTTAGTAAATATCATCTTATATAGCATTTAAGTTCGTATATGATATTTTTTTTTTTGTAGTGATAATTTGTAACACACTTGTCATCAATCTTTTATGACTCACGGTGAATTACAAAACGAATAAATAAATAAAACATACAAAATCCAATACTATTTTAACAAAATAAATAATTGTTTTTTAAAAAACTATTGCGTGTGATAATATAAACCATGAAGGTACTTAATTAATTGTTAAGGTATAAATATATAAGGTTATAAAAAAATGTTTACATCCGCAATATGAATCTAAATTGATGCATGCGGTTACAAGAGGTTATACATTTGCTCACTGAAGTTACAAATTTGAGGATGTACGACAACCCCAACCCAGTTATTTGAATCATTTCACCGGGAAAAAAAAGAAATATGTTTCATTACAATATATACTTACTTAAAAAAAGATTTGTTTATATTCTATTTTGTTTGTTTATTTTAAAAATAGAAACTTTATAAAGTAACATTACGATGAGTCATTTTTAAATATCTTATAAAGAATCTTAATTTTATTTTTTATTATTTTAAAGCTATGTATGTGTAAATAATGGAAATTTATTAAATTTATAAAAATAAACATTATGCACATTTCATTATGCTGCATAAAATTGAATGCCAGCAAAAACTCCCGTGTTCAAAATGAAATTTACTTAACACTTTTTAGGTCTTAAATTTGTGATAATTTAACCTCAATTTAACCTAATAATTGACGATAACAAAATAATTTATTTGTATTTGTATAAAGATACCTCGTTTGACCTCTGTACGGTTATAATAGTTGAGATATGCAATATTTAATGTAATACTTATTCGATTATTGCATGACACAACACGTTTTAAGATTAAAAGTACAAAAACTAGCGATAGTAGAATAGTTATTAAGCTGAACTCATTGTTGAGTTCTATATATATTTATCGCCTAAATCCCCACAAAATGCATGTAACACCATATTAACAGTCAAGAATCTTTATGGATTATAACCAAACAATGTTGTTAATTTTGTTCAACACAATTTTCGGCATATATCTTGATTAGCACTAAAATTTGGAGTCTGAAATTAAAATTTGAGGACTTGATATTATTTTGATGATACTGACAATATCACCATCGACCAACTATGTCAATTCTCAAACAATTTTCTTGTATTTTTCAGTGCAGCTATCATTGACGTACTAAAAAATCCAACAACAGAACTAAGGAGTGAAGAACATTCGAGAGATGTCAGAATTGTCGTGCTACAAAAAGTTTACTATACCGTCGATTCCATATTGATTGTGATAATTCACTGAGTTTTAAAATATCCTAAAACCAGCTAGCATCACACCTCACAAAAACTTAAGCTGGTAGCAATTAGGTTTATGCAATGGAATAAGTCTAATGTGCAATTTAATTGGAATTTTTTTTTAAAGCTCTATGGTAGTTAAATGACAATGATTCAAAGATTTTGCTTCATAAAGAGATATTATACTCAAACAAATTTTGACAATAGTTAAAAATAAATTAAATTTATGTTCTTGTTTGTTGATGTCGCTTTTTCGCTAGTTAAATAACATGTGTGAATTCTAATTTATGACACTTCCGCACGACGAAAACTAAAACTAAGTTTCGTTAATAAATTTACTCAAAATATAATAGATATAAGCTTATTTGTATCTTTGCGAACTCGCAGTCTTTATTGTGTGAGACATTCTCAGTCTCTCACTTCCTAATAGTGATTTCACATCTCTAGAGATGTTAGGTTTTCTTTATTCCCTAATTTTACTTCACTCGGCCTAACGTCATTACAATGTCGATGGTGAACCGAACGACTGTATTATAGGTTAAAAGAATAATGGACATTTATTAAACAACTAGCTAACCATTATTAAAACAAGTTTATATTATACATAAAGAGATGATGTACAAACACAAATTCGATTTTAATTGAAAGTTTCAGTTTCATTTAAATAACTTTCGGTCGCTTTTCTGTCTGATCGATGATCGTCTCGAAGTATAATTTTTTAATTATGCGTGATAAAATTATGTTTAGTAAAAGTAAGTAAATATACTTACTTGTATGTACATTTTCAATTTTCAAAACTTTCGATTGAAAAATTAATATTAGTAGTTATAATATAAAAAGTAAACAAGATTTCTATTTAAAAAAAAAATGAGTTGATTTCTGTGTCAAGATCGTTTATTATCAATATCATGTTGTACATTTCAATTTCTTTATATGATATAAATAAAAGTAGAAAATTATTTTAAAATGGATATGACTACAAAATAAAAATATGTATAAACTAAAAATATTCTTGAAGATTATATATGTACATATATGTATATAAATAGGTTTGCGCACAACTAAATACAACTAGAACTGTATAGTGTAAATTTATATAAATTCAGCTCGTTGATTTATAAATTCGCTTATACAGTAAAAGTGAAATTAAAGTGATCTTGAGATACTACTAGGAATGATAAGAATTAATCAGAAAATTTTCCGTACAAATATTTTAACAAAATTTTCTAATTTTGTTTCCATCTGCTATCATAAATAATGAATTAATAAAAAGTATTCGTAACAATATTATCAAAAGACAATTTACTTATTTTAAAAATAAATCCAAAAAGAAAAACAATTAGTGGGTGTTGTGATTTCGCTGGCCGGTATAAATAAATATTTTTGCTTCGTTTATAATAAAAAAATATTATTTTAAATTAAAAAAAAAAAAATTATTCATGAAAGTGAGTGATGGCGAATATAAAAATAAAATTTTAAAATATTCGTTCATTTTTATTATTTACACTTTGTGAACAAACACAATGTCTGGCCTTGGCCTCACTGAGGCACTTATTAATTTATATCTGCATATATGAATTATACACTTATATAGCAATCAGAAGATTGTATAAGATAGTATCATTCTTAAAAATGTGTTTTTTTTATTTGGAGATCGAAATCGGCACATCTGATGCTGTATAACCACTAAAAATTGTGTTCATATAGACACACATGATGTCATTTGATCCACATCCATATATCAGCAATAAGTAACTAAAATGTCGCACATCGAATACCGTATTATGTATTTATATAAGTACAACACCAACCACAAAAAATAAAATAAAATAATTCGTCTTATAAATTGTTTCTTATTATTTCTTACTAAACCAGACATATTATGTTATGCATACTTAATATTTTGTACATTGTAAAAACTGAAATGATTTCGCCAATATACGATATAATAAGCGCCTTTTCTATTGGGTGGCCCAAAAATCTTCCAAGTTATGTATGTGTACATAAATTGTAAACATAATTTCAAATTATTTTTGTTTTATTTTTTGCGATAGAGCAATTTTTGTTTTTGCAAGTCATTTGTCTAGGTGTATTAATAATTAGTTTTGAGATTTGTGTAACACGGATTTAATATAATCAAATAAAATTAAAATACAGTAGTTTACTTTAAAAATCCAACAACAGAACTAAGGAGTGAAGAACATTCGAGAGATGTCAGAATTGTCGTGCTACAAAAAATTTACTATACCGTTGATTCCATTGATTGTGATAATTCACTGAGTTTTAAAATATCCTAAAACCAGCTAGCATCACACCTCACAAAAACTTAAGCTGGTAGCAATTAGGTTTATGCAATGGAATAAGTCTAATGTGCAATTTAATTGGAATTTTTTTTTAAAGCTCTATGGTAGTTAAATGACAATGATTCAAAGATTTTGCTTCATAAAGAGATATTATACTCAAACAAATTTTGACAATAGTTAAAAATAAATTAAATTTATGTTCTTGTTTGTTGATGTCGCTTTTTCGCTAGTTAAAAAACATGTGTGAATTCTAATTTATGACACTTCCGCACGACGAAAACTAAAACTAAGTTTCGTTAATAAATTTACTCAAAATATAATAGATATAAGCTTATTTGTATCTTTGCGAACTCACAGTCTTTATTGTGTGAGACATTCTCATTCTCTCACTTCCTAATAGTGATTTCACATCCTATCATATCAGTATCATTCTTAAAAATGTGTTTTTTTTATTTGGAGATCGAAATCGGCACATCTGATGCTGTATAACCACTAAAAATTGTGTTCATATAGACACACATGATGTCATTTGATCCACATCCATATATCAGCAATAAGTAACTAAAATGTCGCACATCGAATACCGTATTATGTATTTATATAAGTACAACACCAACCAAAAAAAATAAAATAAAATAATTCGTCTTATAAATTGTTTCTTATTATTTCTTACTAAACCAGACATATTATGTTATGCATACTTAATATTTTGTACATTGTAAAAACTGAAATGATTTCACCAATATACGATATAATAAGCGCCTTTTCTATTGAGTGGCCCAAAAATCTTCCAAGTTATGTATGTGTACATAAATTGTAAACATAATTTCAAATTATTTTTGTTTTATTTTTTGCGATAGAGCAATTTTTGTTTTTGCAAGTCATTTGTCTAGGTGTATTAATAATTAGTTTTGAGATTTGTGTAACACGGATTTAATATAATCAAATAAAATTAAAATACAGTAGTTTACTTTTTAAATGACTTAAGTGAAACTAAATTCAAATGTTGAGAATATATTATATACTTCTTTAATAGTTTTATTAGTATGCATATTGTACAATGAGCACGGTATTGGTGCCGTTTCTCAGGAGTATGAAAGTTTGCAGCACAAGCTTCGACGAGACGTATATAAGTGCTTTGCTGGCGGCTATGTGGCAACTAGAGCGAAATAAAAAATCGTACACATAAGTGATATATTTGATTATAGTCATAGAAGAAATTTATTTTCGAAAATAGTTTGGCTCGTATACAGATAGTCAAATGAAATAGTAAATATTATGATTGATTATGACGTGATTACTTGGCAAAACCGTATACAATTTTTAATTACATATTTATGTATACATGTATTGTCAAATCAATATATAATTTATCCCAAAAAATGAATGTGATATACCTAAAAATATTTAAATTGAAAATTATATTGTTCTATTTGAATTTCTCATGTTATCGTAATCTGATTAAAATATTTATCGTATTATATTTAATTTGTTAAACAAATTCTATAGTTACTAAGTTCAACACGAAACTAACAAAATGTTTTACCATGTTTGGTTTAGGGTCAGCTGATGCAATTTACTTATATACAAACGAATTTGACTTAATTAAATTATTCATGTTGCACACCGAAGCACCTAAAATTGAAATCGAATCTTGTCCAAATTGCTAGGAAGATGCATACCGTTAAAACATAGCAACTTCAAAATCACAAAAAACTTACTGTATAGCATTTGATCGATAACAGTACAGTAGTAAACAAGGTGTAACGTATTCACAGACCTAGATGGTATATCAAAGTAAAAAAAACTTGTTTTTTATTAGCTTTTCATACAAAACGATGTTTAAAGTTTACTATGAGTAAATTGTTGGTGGTGCTGACTTTAATAAATACAAGATGATTGATATTGCTGTAAAGTGAGTATAGATATAATGGTACAAAAGTAATCAGTGACTGAGTATGGAAAAAACAGGTGAAATTTAAATAAAAGAAAATATGTTTTATTTCTATAAAAAGCATCAATTATGTAGTAAAAATTAGGCTTCGTTTTCACGGTGACAGTTTTGTAATAGTTGGTATCATCATCCTATAGATAGTCACTATCGTACTGTCGCGGTTATGCTTTCACACTTTTCAAGGTTTGACTACTCTCCGTTAAGAGTTACTCTTGCGCCAGTAATATAGTTTATTTTAACTTTTACTAGCGCTTCAATTGGCTCTATATCGATATCCTCAACATCAATGTTGTTATAACTATGTATAGTAATGGATTATTAATGACTTTTAAAGTATTAGTTTATTGTCAATTGATATTAGAACTGATTATAATTCCTAGTAAAATGGTTACACTATTTTTTTTGGTTTGATTGACGTATACAAATTAGGTATTTTCAATTTTGAAGCCAACTAGTTGTTATACATATGTATCTAGGACTTACAACATTACGACATTTGTACTTATTTACAACATTTATTTTTTTTAAATAAAGCATTTTGATAATATAAATGAACTATTGGTATAAATAAAACCTACGTGTAGTTTATTTTAAGCATAGAAACAAACCTAAGTAAGGGGTTTTCCAATAAGGGGTTTCATTTTGGATAGCCTGCTATTTGCGCAGCTGTCACGTTTTGAAGCAGTCATGTTTTGACATTTGACAAGAAAAAACTACGCCATTACTAAAAATGGTACGATACACGCTTCAACAACGCATTAAAATTATTAAAATTCACTTCAAAAATGGTGAAAATTTTACAGTCACAGTTCGCAAAACTAAAGCAATTTTCGGTCGTCGTGAAGCATCTTATCGACCGGCAATAGTGAAACTGGTGAAAAAATTTGAGTTAGTGATGTGAAGAATCGAAACCGTGTGCGTCGTTCAAGAACAACTGAGAATATTGCTGCTGTAGCCAGTAGTGTTGAAGAAAACTAAGATTTATCGATTCATCGTCGATCTTTGGAATTAGACATTCCGCAAACGACATTACACCGTATTTTGCATAAAGACTTAAGGTCTTAAGGCTTTTAAAGTTCAGTTAACACAACAACTCAAACCGGTCGATCACCAGAAACGGCGTATCTTCGCTGATTGGGTCCTTCAAATGCATCAAAATCATCTTCAGTGATGAGATCCATTTTCACCTCTACGAGGCGACGTTAATAAGCAGATTTGTCGAATTTGAAGCTCAGAAAATCCAAGAATGATTGTTGAAAAGCCTCACCATCCTCAACGTGTCACTGTTTGGTGCGGTTTTTGGGCTGGCGGTGTGATTGGACCTTACTTTTTCGGAAATGAGGCTGATGCAAACTGTTACGGTGAATGGATTGCACTATCGAGCTATGATTAATGATGATGATGTGGACGACGTTTATTTTCAGCTAGAAAATGTTTATTTTTCGCAATTTTGCAAGAAATGTTTCCTGACCGTGTTATTTCTCGAAGAGGTGATCACAATTGGCCACCTAGATCTTGTGATTTAACACCTTTAGACTTTTTTCTTTGGGGCCACGTGAAAGATAAGGTCTATCCCAATGCTCCACAATCGATGCAAGACCTTAAAGATGGAATTCGTGAAGTTATCGAGGACATACAGCCGCAAATGTGCGAATTGGTCATGGAAAATTTCATGAAAAGGATATGGTGCTGCAAGCGTAGCCGTGGCGACCATTTGGCTGATATCATTTTCAAATGTTAATGGCATACCTTCCTCTTTACTATGAAATAAACATTCATTGATTTCTCTTAAAAAATTGGAAAACCATTTGCATACTTATAAGTACTTGTGCTGTTCAGATTGGAAAGCCATTATTAATACACATTGAAAATCTTTCTAAACGTCGTATCGAATCATTTAAATTAACAATCTTATGAACTGTAAAAAACTTAAATGATAAATATTTAGAGTGAAACTAATAAGATAGATTACAAAAATTGGGGGTCCTTAAAAATTTGGGCATGGAGAAGGCCGGACCTGATCGAATCGGCATCCAAATAATTGTTTTGCCATAGATTCGGGTTTAAACATACGAGTATTACTAATAGTCAGTAACAATATTGTCGGTGGCATTGGATATTCGATTACATCATTCGCGCACAACATAAATACAAAATAGTAAATTTCATGTATATATATATGTATATGTATATATATATATATATATATATATATATATATATATATATATATATATATATATATATATATATATATATATATATATATATATATATATATATATATATATATATATATATATATATGTGGTAAGTAAATAACAACCGTGCATTGAATAAATATACACACATATATCGCGCATTAACAATGTGAGTATGAGTAGTTTGACTCATTGTCACCGTAAAATTTAGTTTAAAATTTTTACAACCCAATAACAAAATGTTTCCTTGATTTTTACGACAAAATGGTTAAATGTATACAACATTACACACATACCAAGTGACAGACACATTTTTATCATAAATATTTACTAGCAATAAAAAATAAGTAAATTTCAAATATGTATAGCGGAAAAATCGTGAACAGTTGAATCATCATCATAAATTTAAATACGATGAGAATATCCGTGTAGTCTTAATTATTTCATTAATCCAATAAAATAACTTGATTTGATGTAATATGTACTAAGTGTAAAATCTTTGTAAATGTATATTGTTTACAATACACATTTGAGTTTTAATTCAATTTTTATGTATACAACATATGCATTTGTGACTTCTATACTTTAGAATGATTTTAATGTGATATCTAATACGACTTGTGTCCCTATTTGACATGGGGTAAGCATTTTTTATCACAATTTCAATAAAACTGACTAATATTGGGGTGGTTTATCTTTATAAGTATGTTCATTTAACGTTAAATTTAGGGTTAAACTTTTGGGAATAATTCATGATTCGCTTTAAAGCCAGCAATGGAGTTTCGACGATTTAATTTGCAATATACACGTACATATATACATATGTGTGTAAGAGAAACAAATATAATTTAAATCGAGTAGAGCATGTTTTATAACCCTTGCATAGTTTAAAGCATAAACCCATTTCTCCGAGGCATATTATTTTATTTTTTTTAAATTGGGCGACAAAAATCCTGCACTCAATTCAATATACATGTGTAACACAGCGGTGAAGTACCAAAATGAAAAAAATACCAAACATAACATTAAAATGGAATTATGTGTTCACATTTTGTCTGCATCAGAGTGCTGAGTGATGGAATAAATACCATCGAGAGACAAATTTAAATAAAAAACTGATTTTAATTAATTTAATGTTCATTCCAAAATGCTTTAAAAGAAAACTAAAATAGAAAAAGAACTTGAAATTATCATACTACTATATTTATGTATAATGAAATACTTAACATTTTTCAATGTTCTTTAAACGAAATTAATTGATTAAAACAGTTCATCATCATTCCAAAAAATTCACATACTTAAAAGTAAACAAACTATGCATATAGCTTACTAACATACGTCAAACAAATATGTACGTATGTATTTATATTTTCAAACTATCTCAATAAATAAAATTAAAACATTAGACTTAATATTTACACGAATTTTCAATTGCAAAAAAATACATAAAATAGAACACCGAAAGTTTCGCGCTTTATTGTGATTTAAATTCAATTTACTCTCATTACTTAGTTCACTTATTTTTAAGAATACTATTTTGTATGTTAGTTTCTTTATTGTACTATTTTGGATTTGGTCTCATAAATTCAAAGACCATCATAAAACTTATTTCCAATGATGATTAACCACAATCGATAATACTCGTGAACGTGATGCTTAACATAACTATTTATTTGATTTATTACGCAAATAACGAGTATGTATAAGATATTTTGTAAAAATAAGAATGTTCTCTTTAAACAATATATCGATGATGAGATCAAAATTAGTTTTGATTCATAAAAAAATTTCTACTGATTCTCTATGTCCGCAAAATACGAAAAAAGAGGAAATTATAAAGAAAATTCATGAAATGTATGTATTACTCGTATATGTAAATGAAATAGAAATGACAAAAGCAAAAAAAGTTAATATATTTAAGTACATATATTTCTATAATTACAAATTCTTTTAGGACGTATGTATGTTCATTTGTACTTACATGCGTACATAATTTTCATTCGTTTAAAAAGCAGAATCAATAAGAATTCAAATGACCTTTAAAAACCAACAACATATCATAAGAAAAAGAAAAAAAAATAGTCTTAATAAAATAAAAATTCTTCTATATATACATATACTTACATACATACTTGTACATTTTAAGACATAAACCAGAAAAAAAAGTTCATTAAAATGAAGATTATAATATGTATTCGTATACATATTTTTCGGTATAGACTTAATGTCGCGAAACGAAATTTTCTTATGAATGGAACATAATTATAAGGCAACAAAAGAATTTCGTATATATTCATGTATACGTTAAATAAATGTTCACTCAGAATCACTTCAAATTCATCATATACAAATAATTTTAATGAGAAAAATTTCTTTGTGGCGCCAATACGAGTAATCTACTCTCATACAATTGTTGTGTGATGAAAACGATGACTGATACGTACTGGCCGAACATCGGCTAGTAATAAGAAGTACAACTTGATTTTAACCAACCATTCAGCGATGGCGAGTTAAACAAAGATACATGGATAAGTCAAATACAAAAGGTACAATTATGTTTGAGAATTTTGCCATTGACGCCAAAGTTAGCTAAAGTGAAGATAAGTTTGAAAAATTTATGATAACATTTATGGAATTTCGCTGAAATGTTAAAAAACTTTAAGTTAACAAATGTTACAGTTGATTTTGTTTGAAATTTAAAGAATTAAGAATTAATTTAGACTTTTGAGATAAATACACTTGAGTAGACATGAGAAGGCGGGTGTATTTGTGTGTGCTTTAAATTTTATATTTTGAAATGTACTAGTGTGAATATTAAAAAAGAAGCACGCACCCTACATACTAGGGCCCGTATTTACACGCCTTCAGCATTTGTGCGATAACAAATAGGATGTGTAAATCTTAAATGTTTAGGACTATTTCGGAATAAACAAAAACTAAGTATAAAGTTGTTCTATATATGATCTATAGGTTAGGTAAATCACTCGAAAGCATAAGTTTAATACGGGACAAAAAACATAGTGGTTGATTTAAGGTTTCCACCATATCAAATTCATTCTGCGTCCCCCGAAGAAGAGAACTTCTGTTATAGGAGCCTGTTTTATATATAGCGAGTAGTGGAGCAAGGTAGGCACGCTGTACAAAAGAGGTGAATTAAAATACATATGTAAGCACATATACCATTCTATATTAACAAAATGCGACGACGAGATTTGTCATATTTGTCTCTCTACATTGGTATTTGTCAATTTTTTCTGTAAAGTAAATATTGGCGAATGATAACTAAATCGATGGTTCGTTTATTTCCATTAATATAAATAAAAAGTACAATAATTTTGTAAATACATATTGGTAAAAATATTCTCATATCTTATGGATGGCTTTTGTTATTTCCTTTGATATTTGTTTGATTTTTCGCCTATTACACGAACGTATACACAAATGCTAACGTTTACATATGTACATTTGTCATATAAGAAAACCATTCTCAAGATAACACATTTAAAAACGTTAACACCATTTGTCATGATGTTTCGATGCAGCTTTAGAAAATATTCGACCTACAAAAAAAATTGTTTTGCATCATCGAGAAGTTCAGCACTAAACTATCAAAATGCACCCGATTAGGAATCCAGATTAACAAAACTAAAATTTTAAAATTAGAATATTTTGGGCCCATCAGAAAGTTTTTTTTGGCTGAAATTTGTTTTCTTTGTTTCATGAAAACCACTTGAAGAGAAAAACAAATCGTAAGTGATGGGCGCAAATAATGCTAAGTATGATGACTGATCACTTTGAGTATGTAATGTATGGGATTGAGTGATTGCGGTAATACTTGACGATATTATAATCGGTCGACTTTTTATTTTCAAGCACAAAACTGAAAATTGAACAAATAAAATATTTCGAGTCGCGAATAAACTATTTGCTATCCGAAAAGATGACTACCCATACTCGATTAATATACCTACCACATACTCTCTAGAGGATGCAATAAAATCCTACAGACTCCATTAAATCCAGAAAAATGCACCGTTTGGTGCTGATTACACGCTGGTGGCATCATCGGACCTTATTTATTCAAAAATGAGGCCGCGGATCGCGTTACGGTCAATGGAGATCGTTACCGCATCATGATCAATGATTTTTTGTTTGAAAATATGGATGACATTGATCCGGACGAGATGTGGCTTAAACAGGATGGTGCTACGTGCCATAAGGCGACCGCAACCATCGACTTATTAAAATCAAAATTTGGCGATAGGTTGATTTCGAGAAATGCGTTTCGTCAAGAACAGCCGCGGTGCCCATATGCCCGAAATCATTTTCAAATATTAATCTTTCGAATATAAAAAAAATATTTGATTACAATTTAATTTTTTGTGTTATTTTTTACAATTTCAAGTTCTATCATTTATTCGAATATGTTTAAATTAAATAATAAATTAAATAATAAGTTTTAATGTAATAGTAAATAAACTAAATGTCTTCAGAATCCTTTAATGTGCATAACTATTCGAAGAACAAAATATTGTACTAAAACATAGCCTCAACTATTTATCGTCTTTTTATATTATAGCGTAAGAAATGAAACTAATTTTAATTACAAAGTTAATCAAAGAACATATAGTCATTATTATAATCTGCTGGGACCGCCACTTATAATAAAGTCAGCTTCAGAAATTTTAAACTTTAAATCAACTAAGTTCAGGTAAAATTATTTTAATGGTAATTTAACTTGATTTTTAAAATAAAATTAAATTAAACGTGGTATCATACAAGGGTCCTGTCGTTTCAAACAACTTTTCGCTTGGATGAGAGTCTTAAAATAAATTCTCACCAACGCAGGTAAAATACAAATCTTACTATAATACAATTCTATGTCATTTTGAGCAAGTTATTATATAATTAAGACGTTCTTTTTTGAACTGTTATAAAGAAGAATATAAAAAACAATCGTATTCTTGTAAGCATTGAAAAAATATGTTTTATTCCTTGGAAATCCATTTCATGTTGTACATAAAATGCATTTCATGTTACTTTGTAAATTCTCAATACATATATATATTTATATATATATATATATATATATATATATATATATATATATATATATATATATATATATATATATATATATATATATATATATATATATATATATATATATATATATATATATATATATATATATATATATATATATATATATATATATATATATATATATATATATATATAAATGTGTACACATAAGTATAAATTGATGTTATGATCTGACTTTAATGTTAAGTTGCGTTTAGTTTTAGAGTATCAAACTGAAATGTCTTACAATTTAATGAATTTTAAAATTATCTTAATTACTATGATTATTTTTATTTTTTGAAGGAAATGTGTTTCTTTGTTTATCCAAACATGAAACTAATTATGGGTTTAATATATGGGAATTGAGTATGCAATAATTAAAATAATACAGAGTACCATGATATTTGATGGTAAAACCACAAAAATAAATTCTGAGAGGCAAACTCCACTTGGTTGAACTCCAGCTATAATATTTATTCAATATTCAAATTCATGGCGCATGTTTAAATTAAACAGATATTGTTTTATCGTGCTATTTTTATACTATTAAATTAATTCAATAATAATAAAAGTAAGCACTCAAATTTATTTTATCAATTTTGCCATAATACATATAATAGAAATACTTTATTTTTGGTATTTTGAATAATTTGTAAATGAAAATATAAAAGTGTAATTATGGCCCATGTGGTCAAGGTGCACTCACATGTCTCGTAAATCTAAATTACACGAACATGTTTTCCAAGAATACCACAACAGTATCCTTTGCTTGTAGTAGAAGGAGACTAAACGGTTGGATCGCAGGGCTGACAACCCGCATCCGTAAAATAATAATCCGCCAAAAAAAAAAATACGACCCCCTCTCAAGTACTCGGACACGAGATTTATAATCGACACGTGGAACGTACAGTCACTTAGGAAACCAGGACAGTTGGAACGCCTAATCACATAAATACATGAAGGAGTATCGGCTGGAATTTGTTGATCTTGAAGAAACTTGCTGGCCTAAAAGTGGAGTTGCTCTATACAATGCAGATTAGCTCGGAAATCTTAGAGCTGGATTTCTTCTTTTATGACTTTTGTAAATACTTTTATTCCCGATATGAAACTGCAACCGAAAATAGTAAGAGAATGGTGTACTTTGCAATTGCTCACAATCGTAGGATAGCTAGCACATTCTTCCCTTACAAACAGATATATTTAAGGACATGGGCCTATTCGCGCAGAACTTCCCGCAGCCAAATTGCCCATGTGTCAGCAACCAAATACGTATAGGCAGCGATCATTATTATGTCGCTGCAAAACTACGATGGAAGTTTTCGTACGGGTCTGGGAACGCAGCGAAACGCATAGAACGTTTCGGCTATGAAGGTCTGATAAATGAAGATCAAAAGCAACGATATCAGGATTTTGTCAGCGACAACATTGCGGAAGCTAATTACCCGTCTGACTATGTGAACTCTGTATGGGAGGTACTGAAAACTTCTGTTGTCAGTGTTGCGCAGCAGACTTTAGGTATAGTGAAAGGCAGACCTAAGAATGATTGGTTTGATGACGAATGTCGTCTTGCAGTCGAGCAACAAAATATAGCCTATAGTGAACTGCAACAACGTCTTACAATCGCGAGGTATATACATACCGAGCTCTGGACAATGAGATCAAATGAAGATCCTCGATATTGTACATGAAATAAGATCTAAACTAGTACGTTGGCTCGATGACGTTCTGCGTGCTGTGCTGATGCGCAACGAATTTTGCATCTATCTCTGAAAGGAGATTATGGTAGGCCCAGAGGTTGCTGCGGGCGACGATGGCTTTATGGTGTAGAGAACGATTTGGCATCAAATTGTCTAAGACAGATTGAAGCCAAATTGTTAATACAGTAAAGGGAAAATAATGGCCTATAAAAACTATATCCCAAAAAAAAATTTTGATTTAGTTTTAGAGAAAGTTTTATTTAATTTGTAATCAGATAGTTAGAACAAAATCTAATACATAAATACATACATACGAGTATATGATCAGAGCAAATTTGTGACATTTTTGTACAATCCTCGTGAGTTTTTAGAATTTTAAGTTAAATGATACAATACATGATATGTAGATAGGTATGTATGTACATCTGCCAACACTATAATTTTATTTTATGTATATGGTTCTAACAATATGTAAATAATGCTTGTGAAAAATAAGCCGTATAAGAGGGTAGAAAATATTATGTATGAATCACAATCACTTCATATTTAATATTTACAATTCGTCATGTTATTAAAGTTGCTTCCGTCTTTGAAACAACAAAAAAATACTTAGCTAAAAAAACTAGAAAACGTAATATATTATAACATATTATATATTTGTATAATTTTAAATTAATTTATTTAAAATGTCAAAATATATAATACGTATAAAATTATAATAAGCTAGCTAAATTATTCAAAATATGTATAAGAAAATATAAGCAACTCAAACAGCGCGATGATAATGCTAATTAGCATTTCCCGTTCATTTGACAAACACTAACATAAATGTAAGTATGTATTTTAAATTTTTCGGTGAAAGTTCATCGATTGCAGAATTACCCTGCTTTCTCTAATCGCATTTGAATTTAGAACAATATTTGTTAATTAGATTGGTATTAGATTACCATGATTCATCGAAGCACATTGCAAGGTAATCTAATATTTCAAAGCTTTTGTTTGTGCTGCTTTAGCGTTCGTTAAAATTCATATATTTATTCATATTGTATTTCATTGCATAATAATGACTTCCGATCTGCCTAAAGCAAAAAAATACAAAAAGTCATAAATAACATCTTACAGGATTCAAACAAAAATTAATTTAACTAAGGAAGATGAATTGTTTGAATGTTTTAGAAATTGGAAAATAGTAAGCTATTGGAAGATGCCCGCGAACATATTCGTATCTAATGTTCCAATTATATTCTATTTATGTTCCTACCGCTGGTAATGAAAATTCTATTATTTTAAATTCACTTTAAAAGCCATAATCTATTTTTAAACTCACTTTAAAAGCCATAAAACTCATCCATTGACGCTATTACTGTTATTATTAAAACCATTCTATGTAGCGTCGAAGTACCTATGTATGTCGGACCGCCTTAAAGTTAGTCCACACTTTCATTCCAGGAAAACTTAAAATTACCTCTAACAACACGAGCGTAAAAAAACCATGCCAGACTTTTTATAAATATATTTCTATATGATACATCCGTTGAAGAGACAAGTATTTTCTCTTAGCGATTGAGCTTGAGATCCTATATGGGGCAGCGCTGATGATATTTTTGATAGTTGGAATTCCCGCTACATAAATAAATGTATGTCTTTCGAAACTTTTCAATCTAAATAAATGGAAGGACAAATCGAATCTTTAGCAGGGATGGCTATTTCCATAGGGGTAGAATTGCAGCTACATACACTAGCGTTCAAAAAACCATTAATTTCATTTTGTATAAAAAAAATAATATTAAATTAATTATTTTATGTATTGTATAAAAATAATTAATATAATTTAGGATATCCTTTTGAAGCGATAGTAACTGCATCGTCTCCACCAACTTAATAACCAGTATCTCAATTATTATTATTTCCCATGTATCGCTTAAGACCACCGACAGTTGTGGTTTACTTGAATAATTTTGAATTCTGATGCATCCGTCCAGCTCGTTGCACCAAAGATCAATGGAATCGAGGTCGGGGCTTTAGTTTGGTCAGAATTCAATTGCCGAATTTTCATATTTTCGAAAAACTATTTTGCTTCTGTCGAATGATGTTTTGACATAGAAGTGCTTAGCTATTATATCCACCTAACCCTTAACATCCATTATTCTATTAATCTGAATTAAAGATCATGTCATTTCGTTTGTTCTTACGGGCCCACGGTGCAATATCCGGACAAACACATATACTTACACATTAAAAACACCGTGATTTTTGGTCACCGCTGGGAATCGAACCCGAGACCCTCGAATAACAAAGCAAGCAATAACACGCGAATAACAAACCACTTACTGTGCTATCGAAGGCGGCTCGTTTGTTCTTAGATCGATGAATATATTGTATACCATTCGAGCAGAACAAGTTAAACTTGCTTTCATCGTTTCAAAGAACCTTAGACCATGACTTTCGATGCTCAAGAAATGTAGTTCTTGGCAAATTCGAGTTGTGCTGTCCGGTTCTTTGGATATATGTTTGGTGTGCCATCCAAAGAAACCCAAACTGATGTGGTTAACGTAAATTCGGGTGTCATTGCAGATCCAGGAGGTAGTTTGTGATTTCTAGTAGACGTTCTATATCTTCTAAAACTTACAAGATAGTTTTCGAGTTCCTCCTTGCCTTTGAAAGATTTACAAAGTTTCCAGGTCTCGGTCTTTATAAACTATAACCCAAGTATCTTGCTAGCTGCATGGACATTTTAAATTGATGTGAGGCTTCAGTTTTACTTAGACCATATTTAAAGCAACCTCAATTTTTTATCTAATATTTTGATACTTAATATTTTGCGGTTTTAGGCATTTAGATAAACTGTATGGTAATTAATAAAACTCTTCTTTCGAAGAAGAAGTTCTAATACTTCTGAGATGAGCCTATTCATTAAAATTATCTTAAAATTGAAGATTAATTATGATTTTAATATTTTTTCTACTCGAATGAAGAGAATACGTTAGACCACGTATAAAACAAAATAGAATCAGTTTTGAAAAAAATGTACAATAGTATAATGGAATTATTTTCAAAACTAACGTAAAAATATGTACTTTTGAACGCTAGTGTAAATATATATGTACTTATGTATGTCACCATTGCAAACTTTTCAAAGGAAATTAAAATCGAAGAAAAAATGATGTCCAAATTTTTGTAGGTACGGCTATTTTCTCATAGCGATTGAGTTGAGACCCTGTTGACCACTACTACGCCAGTGCTGATAACTTTTTGATTAAGTGTCGCATTAATTTTGTGGTAGCCATTCCTGCTTTAGAATATCGATTAAAATTTTTTAATGAATCAACAAAATTGTATACGGGATAGCAGCACATAAGTTTATTTATGTTGCTTTTGCTTGTTTCTAAAGTACAGTTAAGGATTTGCTGCATGACCCGGCTTCAGATTACAGTGCAATGAATATTTTCTTTAATTTGTTGTTTATAGTTTATGGTCATCTCTTCATAGAAGACTAGATCCGTAATTTGGCTCATCTTCACTCTAGTTGTAAGACAAAAATGGTCTCGATTCGCTGAAACTCAAGTTTGTTTTCTAATTCTGACAGGCAAAAATCGATTAATTTTGATTTCAGGTATTTTTTGGCGCTATCAACCAAATGGAAATAAGAGTCGTCTAGAAATAAATGGAACCTAATGGAATGAAATATGGCTGATAAATTAAAAAAACAACATTCGAATTATTCGCTGCATGATAAAAAAACTTATTTTAAATAAAACAATTTTTATTTTTGATTTTATAGTTTAATTCTTCCTTATGGTGACAATTTTTATTTTTGATTTTTTCGGTAAATCGATTTCGACTTGCGTCTTCCTCAGTACCTTGTTAACAAGGTACTGAGGAAGACGCAAGTCGAAATCGATTTACCGAAAAAATCAAAAATAAAAATTGTTTTATTTAAAATAAGTTATATAGTGACAAAAGATTACACAAAAACATTAAAATGAATAACATTCATTTAAACTCAATTGATAAAAAAAATTTAAAATATATGAACAAACTTATGGTCCACCCGGTATTGTGGATTTATTTTTTTAAACGCACACTAACATAAAAACAATAAAATATTTGGTTGGTACCACTTATTTATTATAATTTTATTTGTTTATCACGCAAATCAATCACAAAACTGAATTAATTAGACGATGACTCAATAGTTCTATTGTGTTAATTTGTGTTATAAATTTTTTTTAAATGAGTCTCCTCATTTTATAATATAGTTTAGACTCGAATACAAATTTATAAATGAACCAAACAAATTCAAGTAAATATTTAATTAGTTAATCCATATCGAACACTAATTTATGTGAATTTATAAATTGTATAATGCACATACATATTCGTTTACAAACGATTTGAAGATGGTTTAAATATCTCTACTATTATATGTGTCGGCGCCAGTATAAAGTAATGATATAGTCACTCTTCTGGCATATGGATATGAACAATGTTGGTACGATGCGATTTAAACAATTATTTTAATAAACACACATGTACATTTAGCCGGGACCATTAATGTATGTTTGTTGTTTTTATCTTAGTGATCAAAACGTTTGGCTTAGGTTTTTTTAATCAGCCACAAACCTGATAAAATATTTTTTGAAAACTAGTAAAGCAAGTAATTCATCTCTATGTATTACCATAACCTAAAATGAAGATGATGGAATTAGACTTGTTTAACCACATTTTAGTTATTTCTAAATTTGGCTCATAAATAAAATATTCGAATGACGTGATTGAATAGACACATATTTCGGTAGCTTGACAAGACTTGTAACTGTTTACTACTTTTAAGTGTAAGGTTGTAAAGATGATTGTAAATGTATTTCCAGTTTATAGTTTTCATGCTATAGTTTTCAAAATTTTTAAACCAAATTGATAATTATTCAAATTTATTTTAATTTAAAAAATTTATTTTATTCATTCTTTGAATTAGATTAATTAACAAATTAAAAAGTAGTCCAATTTTTAATAAGGATTGCATTAACTAGAATTGAATTTTTTAAATTACCTCAACACTTAGGTTAAAACCAGAGAGGCGTTTTGAATTCGCTCAAATTTAATTAAAACGAAGATGCTAAAAATAATGGTTAATTTAATAAGAAGAAAATTAAAATTAAATTCGTTATTTTGAAAATAAGTTAACCAAATCATTGATTTATCAATTAATTTTAATATCGATTTTGCATGAAAAAAAAGTTAGTTCAAGTAGATTTGCAATTTTAACCCAAAAATTGTGATTTTCAAAGTGATTATATCTTTAAATCGGCTAAATTATAAAACTTTAATTATAGTCCCAGTAGACTTGTCTAACAATTACTATCTAAAGATAAAGGTAGGCAAGAAAATGGCCCATGGCATACCATCAAAAAATTTAGCGGAAGATAAAATGATGTTCACTTGTTTGCCACGCTAAACTAGAAATTATTTTTTTGGACGAAAAACTCTTTGTTTTGCAAACCGAAAGACCGAGTGCATCAGTTTTAATGGTTTGGGGGAGTCAAAAAAAGTGGTCAAAATCAACATAGAACATTTAGTATTTAAGAGATGACACTCCGGATGAAGACGTATATCTTGTGAATAATTTTGGAAGAGTTTAAATTTTTAACCAGTCCTGAGAATATTGCAACTCTTTAATTATGTTTTTTTTATTTAATCGATTTAGTCATAATTAATAGGTATTTTGTTACAATATATAAGTAAAAATTTAATATTTTGTACGTGGTACCACATTTGTTTAGTATAATGTTACCGATTATAAATATATATTGTAGGTAATTAAGAATTAATAATTAATAAATTCATATATATGAGTCACATTTGTGTATTAAAATGTTTGTTATTGAAACACCCCAATCATATTTATTTGACACCAGTTTGAATATATATCGCTTTTCCAGGTTTAATTGAACTTTTTCCAAGTTAAACGCAACTTTTTCCAACATAAACGAAACTATTTTCAAATTGAACGCAACCTTTTCCAAATTAAATTAAACTATTTCCAAACAGATTACACTTTTTTCCAAATTAAATTAAACTTTTTCCAAATGGAATACAACTTTTGTCTTCTAATTTAGTATGAAAAAAAATTTCATTCATTTCATTTTTAATTTAATTTGGAAAAAAGTGTAATCTGTTTGGAAATAGTTTAATTTAATTTGGAAAAGGTTGCGTTCAATTTGGAAATAGTTTCGTTTATGCTGGAAAAAGTTGCGTTTAACTTGGAAAAAGTTCAATTTAACCTGGAAAAGCTATATGCAGAGAAAAAAAATCACAAAAATCTTTTAACATACTTAGCCGCAAAAAGCTAAATTTGAATAATAAATTTTATAATTCGATTTATTTATATAAAATATCTCTAATTCAATAGGTAAAATATCTTTGTCAAAGATCTATTATAGTATAACCATAGACAATCATACTAGATTTCTCATTTATACAAAAACAGAGGAGTACAGCAATCTTCTGAATTTTCCTATGTCATCGTTGTGTTGGTGCATTCTATTGCTTACACTGTATACACTATGGAATATCAACAACACAACGATAACATTGAAAATATTTTTTCTCGCTCATACGCAGTACAAATAAAAATATCAGAAATCTATTTACTGTTTTTTCTATGGTATAACGATTCAACCGAGCACATAGTGCAGTGGTTAAAGCTGCGACGTTTGGACCGGGTTCGAATCCCAACAGAGGTGGGATTGCAAAAGGGATTTTTCATCTCCCGATTACGATCGGTGATTAAATTGAAATTTCTATGACCCTCTGTTGGAATGTAAAACTCATGTACAGGGTGACATGGAGCTATGCAACGCGCAGGTGGTGGTGGTATACTGTACTTGTGTGAATGGGATGAATGAATTGAATGAATGTTAGATTAAATGGGTAAATTTTAATTTTTTTTTGAAGAAATGCAGTATATTTTATACCAAAAATTTATTTTAATTAAAAAATCATAATCAACTTAAATTTAACTTATGAGCGAATTAGACATTAGTTCTTGCCACAGTGTGGTAGGCATTGGTCATATCGTGAATCTGATTTATAAATATACTAAATAAAACGAAGAGAAGTTTATTAAATGGATAATTAATTTTTATTTACTTATAAACTTTTATATGATTGATTGAAATAGGGTTTGTGAAAAGGTTCTTAGGTTTTTTTTACTACCGCGTCTGACAAAGTTATATGTGGGTTTATCGTATTTTAACGAACAACGGTTTTGGTGTCGATTATTTTTAATTATTTGCTAATTAATTCATTGTACCAATCGAAAATACGAGATAAACATATTAGAATTAAAATTCGATAAATTCACTTGAGTTGATTTTTCCGATATTTCTATCGACAAATAAACTGTTAGTTCGAAATTCCTAATGCGCAAACTACATAAATATCATCTCAATTTTCGAAATAATTTTTCAACTAATATGCACATCACGCAAGTGTAAAACCAAAACAAAATATATAAACTATCTATTACAAAATCTTCTATAAAAGAAAGTACAGTAAAATTATATAAGAAATTTGTTTATGTCGTTCAATGTTTAATTTAAACAAACACTTCCAAAACGAAATCAAACAGTAGACATATATACATAATACGTCAATATAATGACATTATACCTGAAATCTAAATATATTGCAAAATAATAAATCATAAAATTTCTTTTAATCAAAACAAGCATTAAGAAACATAATGTGACTAAAATAATTTCACGATATGTTAATAAGGTCACATTTTAAAGACATATACACTGTCGATACAGATGCCAATTTTTACCTTAGACTACAACATGGAAGTTTGAAGAAAAATCATCGTAGAATTAATATTAATAGTAATACAGATTGGAATGGTTTTTCTTACTCAAAATTTATACATAATTCTATTTTAACACTAACCTCTGAAAACAGTAGTGAACAACTGTTTTATTGACTTTAAGCCAAATTTTTTGTCTGCAAAAAACATATAAAATAAGATATTAATTTATTTTCTTTCGTTTTATTTTGAAAAATCCAGGATATATATAGAAAGAAAGAATATAAAAAGAATTATCACACCATATTAGATTAGTCAAGCATATTATTGTGATTGAGATGAATAAAACTTGTGTCACCATTCCTATCCAGGAATATAGCATATATGTATGGATGTACGTAGCATAGCTCACCGCGATAATTTTAACATTTCGTTTTATGATTATATTTAGTATACAAAAGAATATACATTTTGATAAAATTCGATTTATCACCAATACGTCGTAATTTAACTGCTCTTATTATAATTAGAGAATGACTTGGCCTCTTCTGATTGTCTTAGACAGTATGAAGACCATGCTCAGGATCGAAACCGTTGGAGCCAAATTGTTGACTCAGTTAGGTGCCAGTAATGGCCTTTGAAAACTGTTTAATAATAATTATAATTAGCATGACATTTATCGTAAAAATTGTTATTATTTTTGGATAGCTGTCGATGGCAAAATTGAATTTATTTATTTAACTTTTCATAATTATACGTTTTCATTGTAACTATTATTTTAAAATATGTAAAATGATATTGATTAACATTAGTAACTGACTTAAATGGAAGCTCTAACGTAACATTACAACCTAATTATTAAATATGTTTATAACACAGTTTTAATAGAATCTCTCATAGACGGTGTTCCCTACTAATTTCAAAATATCTGTCAACATCTAAATTTAATCTAAAGGCTTTGTGGGGAATTCCTCATAAAGATTTAATCCCAAAAACTACAGCAGCTCAAATAAAATATTAATGTATGTATATATATTCAATAATTTAATATTCTAGGATATACTATACGAATAGTAAGCACTTAAACATGCGATGACGATTTTTACGTAACGGTAGAAATTAAATAAAGTAGACGATGTGCGAGATATAACATACGAAATGATCTAATTTCTTTTAAGTGAGATTATCTATTTGTTTTCACAATCGCACTAACTAATTTCGTTTTATTAATTTGTTCAAAACATTGTAAAAATTCACAGAAATTGAATGTACATACAGAGTATTTCTCAAAATTTCTGTCTTTGTTTTAATTAATCGTGTAATTTTCAGCCATCAAAAGTTAAATGCGTAAATAATAGATTATCCAGAACGTTTTTCCTTATTGTAAGTACTATAAAGTGATATCAATTAAAACGTTTGTGTGTCTAACCTTAATGTAATCTATACAACATCAATCAAATTTCATAAGATTATACAATTACTAGCAGAATGCCGTTATCATATTATCAGGGTAAAATGTAAAAATATTACGCGCTAAATAAATATAAAGTGAAATCCTTGTACAAAACAAATTGTCACTAAAAATATACTTAAATCTATCAAGATTCTACACGAGCACACTCTAATATTAATATCAATCAATAATTAAGAAAAAACAAGTTTTATTTATAATTTAGCTGTAAATGAAATTTTAATTAATTCTATTAAAGTCTTATATTTTTTAAATAATTTCTCTTTGGTGATCTCAATTTTAATTAAAGAAATTTCTCATTGCTGAAAATATTTTTTTAAAAGATTTATTAACTGTTTTGTGGAAAATAAAATAAAACTTAAATTAATTGCTTTAAAGTATGTATTTCGACTAGAAATATTTACAACAAAAAGTAAAAGGGTAATAATTTCAATCATTACAGCGGTTGTGATATGTATGTAAATTAAAACCATCGGTAAATAGTAAGCACTGGAAAATAATGTAACGTTGATATTTTTCATACAATGCTAAAGTAACAAAAGTTTTCTAAAACATGTAAATAAATAATAAAACAAAAATTACATATTTTAATTAGCAACAATTAAACAAATCTTATATACAGGCATGTTCAAAATGCAATTCGAAAATTTGTTATTTTGCAAATTCAATTGCTTCGAAAATAAGATCTGGTTCAAAACTATTTGCTGCGGGCTTAAAATAATTTTCAAATATTATAGTAAAGTCTTTGGGCAGAATTCAGATCCGCCAACTGTTGATAACAAGTTGAAAAGTGCTAGGCTGGGATTATTTGTTGAAATCGTAGCCCTCAATGCATCTGATAAATCGCCAAATTCATGGCAATGAGATAGTTTAAATGTTATTGTTTCCATCAGTAAATTTCCAATGCCAACATGATGAGGTACTTGAATGGCCACCAATGCTGACGAATATCAATGCGGAATTTCGGCTATGCCATTGGCCAAAAAGTATAGTAGCCAACGAAACACAATTTAATATCAAGTAAGAAAGCTATATCAAGTAGAAAATATTGAGCAGCGAGAAAGTAAGCGGGATAAGTTGTCGACCAAAGAAATCGGATTGCAAGTTGTAAGGTGCTATTCCACTTGACTGAATTGACTGATAGTAAAAAAAGCGGAAAAGAGAAAAAAGTCAAAAAAGCTATGTAACAGACAAAGACAAGTTTTTATTTTTTTATTTTTTTTATGGCAAAATTTTAAGGAGAAATTTTGATAGCTCACAAAATCATAACCAAATTATGTAAAAAAAATTAATATTACTAATAAGTCGGATAGTTTTACATCTCAAAATTATCTAAAAATTAAATATTATTAATACTCATATCAGAATTTTATTTTTTAGTATATTTTCCGTAAAAATTAAAAAAATCTCTACCTAAAAACGTTATATGTGTTTTTGTATCTTAAATTTTTTATAGCAAAGTTTTAAGGGGAAGTTTTGACAGCATTGTAACTATCCGTAAGGAAATGAAATTATCACGAAATGAAAAATGACACTTCGCTATAAAACAATAATAATCATTGTTATTATTATAACCATAGTTATAACCATAGTGTGCGAAAAATATTTCTCATCATACACTAATTTTATGCATGGGTGTTAGTGTGACTGCCATAAAATGTTCTCAATTTGATACTTTTTATGGCAGTCACACTATTTATTTCTTGACTGAGAAGGGTTTTTGTTTCATTCGCTTACAAGCAAATCTATATTTTTATCTTCCTTTAGTTTTACTATCAGTCAATTCAGTCAAGTGGAATAGCACCTGTAATGACACAACTATGTAGTAAAAAAAAAATATAAAGCAGAACCACAATAGGTAGAAGGCTATAGGAAAATGATTTAAGACTGCTTTCGAATTCGATACATATTGACTTATTTGCTGTAAGCTAGAATTAATATGTAAAATCATCCATACTTTTGACAGCAACATATAAAACAACATCCACGGTGATAAAAAAATGGTATAAAAATGAATCATAAAATATATTTTATTTCATTGAACGTTGTAGTTGTAGAACAAAACTGAATGAAATCTTTAAGGTTTCGATGGATAGAAACATCTCACAGTATTACGTTAAGTTGTTAGTGATTCGCTAGTTAGCCCTTTAGGTTATTTCTGAATTAAATACTTATATATGGAGACTTATAGCCTATCCATACAGAATCTCTTAAAGAGGACTGTTACAATTCCAACATATCAGTTTGATTGTGGCCATATAAAGGTATGGAATTGTATAGGTAACACAGGCCGTGATTATTCTCTAAGGAAATATAGCACAATCGGGATATTTGGAAATGCTACTAAATGAAGCAGCATTAGAAGCTGGACAAAAATTAATTGGCCAATTACCGAATTAATTGCTCCTATTTCCAACTCATCAAATCTGGCATCGAATGAATTCGTACTAGGGGCTATTATACATATATGTATATTATTATATAATATTCATTTTTTATTTTTCGCAAATTCAAAAAATTGTGGAATTTTCGGCTGCACAATTGCAAAAAAATAAAACTTAGAGAAAAATAAAATTTGAAATTAAAATATACCAAAAAATAAATCCAGCCGCCATATTTTTCGGCTTACGGATTGCGATTTGGTATAGGCTATCAATTATTTAATAATACTCAATTGTATAAAAATGTAAAAATTATATTTGAATATGATATGTGTATATTCTCTGTTAAATTGTTGTTGAGTTCGCACAGAAGATAGAATGATAGATGGTGACTCAGAAATATCAACTTAAAAAACCTATTATTTTTAAAATTCGAAATATTCACCCAAATTATTATTGTTGTAATCTTAACAGAAAGGTGAAGGTAAACATGCTAAAAAAAATCAAAACTAAGAATACAATTTTATGTTATAAATAGAATTTATTAAAATACATATCATCAACTAGTTTTAAAAAACTACTTTTTTAGATATAATATAGTCTTACTAGTCATTATATTAAGCATTTCCAGGTATACATATAATCGTACATCGATCATTATTTTTTTATACACTCACTATTAATCTATTATTATTATTGGTATATGGTATGAAAGGTCATCAATCTTGCCTCATAGGTTTCGATCCTAAGCTTGAACTTCACATTGTCCTAGATAACGACAATCGCCAAGTAATTTTCTACGCCGTGGAACTATCGTTATCGACAATAACCTATGCGCCTCCTGCATTGTCTTGAAATATTCTACTTGTACGAAAGACGTCTTCTAACATGAGATTATACAGTATCGATGAACCGAAAGAGATGCTTTTCTTGTTGAACACTTTAAAATAGTGAACTTTGGCTTTAGATAGTTTTAAAAAAGTTTCAGTACTCCAAGATATTTCAACACTACTTTCACTATTATTAGAATAAATAAGTCAATAATGTTTGCATATCAATAATCACACTATCGTTCGCGAATCATATAAGATATTGTAAATATAAAAAACATATTATCATTAAACTTGATAACAAATTATATAATGGAGAAAGTAAAAGACATTTTGTGAATTTGTATAAACAAGCAAAAATATACAAATATCCAATAACAATTAACAGCTTAGCAGGTACATGAATCATCACTATTTTAAATGCATATCCACATCATCAAAAGATTTCCAATTGCAATTTTTTTAAGAGAAATTGGTTTTATAATGGAAAAAATTTGTAATTATTCTGTTTTTCAATTTTATGAGCTTATCTAACACAAATCCCTAAATTAATTTGCTTTCGCTTGAGATGAATCAATCTGTAAAACGTATGTCTTTCAAACAGTGATTTAATTAATTTGAAAACTATATAAATCTACAAAACAGGAATTGTAGTCGATGTTTAAAATTTGCTCTGTAAAAATATTTAAAAATAATAAATCAAAAATCTGTATATATACTGACCAATATTTAAAGTTGTAGCAGAAGGTACCGAATTTTTTTTTACTAATATCTGATGATGATGATTACGGCGAATTAAACTAGTAGTAATATTGATGTTATTTTCTTTTTCGTTCAATTTACAACTATCTTTACCAATGGTATCACGTTTTATTACCAATTTTCCACTTGGTGACAACGAATTTGCATTAATATAATTATTATTTGACTCACAATTTTTATAATTTATTAATTGGTTATTTGCAGCACTATTAACAATATTATTAGTATTACTATGATTATGATTTATATTTATGTTATTACCATTGTTATTAGTATTTGTATTACCACTATTGGTATTTAGATAAGAATTTGATTGGATAAATACACCATCACAAGTTATTTTTATTGTCGTCACCATTTTTTCGAATTGGCATATTTAATTCAAAATTCTAAATTGGGTTTAAATTAATTAACTATCAAAAACATACAAATTACATATAAATAATTCAAAATTGGTATTTTATGAAAATAATGTTACAAGAGATTGTTTTATATTCGCTTGCTTAATATAAATTGTATAAAGGCATAAATTTGCATATTATTTCAGAATAAGCCAGAGAATAAAATAAAAACTGAAAACCAAACTGCACTCTTTTAGTTGGCTTACCAGATTTTTTCGGATATGCATACATATTTAAAGGTTAAGAAATATATGTTGTATCTGGGTCTCAATCTTTCAGAACGGCTATATAATCCTAGAACAAAATTTTAAATAGTGAAAAGGATAAGTAATTGAACAATGTAAAACTATAGCAGCACATAAAGCTCACATTTTGTTAAAAAAATAATATCTTATATATATTGTTTAATATTGAAGCCAAACAACAAAGTTCCTAAGTTATTAAAGTATGTATGGAGATGTATTTTATTTACAGTTTAAAAAAATTAACTATATACGAACTAACTTAACTAGAATAATGTCAAACCAAAATAAATACATTTCAACAAGTAATTACAAGAAACATTATACATATAATTAAAATTAAAATAATAAATAAACTTTTACGTTATATACAAATGTAAGTAATTGTAGTAAATATGTATAAGAAGAATAAACAATAGCCGTATTTTATCTGTCTTGAAAATAATAAATAAATACTTAAACGTGGAAAACTACAAATTATATATTTGAAAAACGTTTCATAAACAAGAAAATATGTAGGTAATTGATCTTCTCAGCAGCATCAGAAGCAAAGTTCATCATTTATCTGTTACGCAACTTCTCTGTTCTAAGTAATATATACATATACATATTTGTATACTTATATATGTATATTCATATGGCAGGAAATTATATAAGTAACCAGTAGATGACGCGAATAAAACAGAGCAATAATCGGTGGCACTTGTTAATTTCTCGTATGATTGAAACTAAAAATTTGTAATAAACTTATGAACTTTAAATTTCGCATGATGACTGATCTTTATAAACTTTGTTTTATCCAACAAAAAAATTTAATTTTGCAACCTTAATTGGTAGGCGAATATACTGTGGAAATAAAGATAATACCATTATAAAATAATGGTTTTGTAATTTAGTTTACTTCTAAATCAACTGACGAATTTTGTATGGTTGAATTGGTTTATTTGTGTTGATCCACCAGATCTTTAGGGCCTCTATCGTAATTTTAAGCCACATACATACTAGGTAGATAATTTGTAATAACCTATACCTATCTACCTAACAATAAATTTAATGAATACCAAAAATAAATCTTTTTTAGAGCCTTGTTGCGCAATACATTCATTGTTGCTCGTGAATTATTTGTGATCAAATTATATTATATTAAAACGCATATACATATATATTAAGCAAGTAAATAAAATAAAACTATAGCAATAACTTTAATCGATTTTGTTTTCTTAATTTGCAAGAAAGTTCTAGTTATCTTTAACATATCATCCCGTCTACACACCCATTCATCTAGGAACAACTAGGAAGCATAATAAAACTACATACGTTGCAATCAACATTTTTCTTAAATATGTACTTAATATTGAATTTTGTGTATGTATTATAAATGCATAATGAGATATATGTATGCAATTATTTTAAAAATTTAGTGTTAATAAATTTTCACTCAAAATTTTCCACTGCACTTTCCACAAAACATAATCCATATTTTTATTCTTCGTACACATAAATTAACAATGTATCGCAAATTTTTTATTGAATGACAATAATAACGGTATTAACATCCGAAACAATACACAAAATATTTAAATAATGATGTTGTACAATTATTATTTAAGCGAAATATTATAAAAAATAAAATAAAACTTTAAACCACAAACAACAATTTTAAATCTCCTCAACATAAATTGATATGAAAGTCTTTCAAAATTCAAAGAGAAACTGCCATGCCATTGAAGAAATAAATAAATACATATTATAATCACGGAATGAAAAAAAAATTAACAGCATATAATACGCCTGCGCAAAGATGATTAAAAGAAAATTAATGATGATACATTTTATGTATTTGTGAACAACGAAACGATATACACATACAACAACAAAACCCCATTGGAATGTTGGATGGCACATCGGTGATTAATCAAACTGTATACAGATATCTATAGCTATCTCCATTTTGCATTCCAAGCTTTTTTGTATAAGAGTAAACGAAATGGAAAATACTATCAATTTTTGTTTTACTTTAGTCAAAATCACCGTCGTCATTCATTATCAAATATACATAGAAAATGACATTGAATTAGTAAATTTAAAACACAATGATGGACAATTCATAATATTTTAGCGAATTTTCATTCATGTTCAGAGTGTTATGAGTTATGACAGATATATTTAGACAATGTAGTGTCACATAATATGTGTGAGTATTTGGTTTTACATTACAATACATATTCTAAATACGAATACATAATATACAGTGTTGCGCAAAACTTAAGCAACTTGTGCTCCATTATCATTTAAAATACTTTAATTCTGTTTTACTGTTTTTTATATATTTTTATAAAACATTAGTTTACAGTTATTTATTCCTTTATATTTAATGCTCACAAATATAACCTAAAAAATTAAGTAACAGTTAATTTTCATTATAAAAAAAAAAAAAAAAATGAAATATTCATTATAATTGGTTGTGCAAAACCAAAGCAACTTATTAATATTTAGTGTAATAACCTTTATTTCGTATTACTGCCGCACATCTGCGGGACATTGATTCAATGAGGTTTGAAACTATAGTCATTGGTATATTTTCCCACCTTTCGCTTGAAGTTATCATAAGCTCTGCCTTGTTGCGATGGCGTTTACTACCTACTCTTCGTTTTAGAATCCCGAAGAAGTTTTCAATGGGATTCAAGAGTGGTGATTGCGCCGGCCAATCCAGAACATGAATCCCATTAGCTGAAATCCACTCTTTAACCAGTTTCGATGTGTGTTTCGGGTCGTTATCGTGTTGAAACACCCATCGAAGGGGCATTTCCCATTCCGCATAAGGTAACACCTGTGTTTTCAAAATACTTTTATAAATGAATCGATCCATTTTTACGATGAAATCGTAAACTGAGCTGAGACCTTGAGCCGAAAAACACGTCCACACCATTGCATTGCCGCCTGCGTGCTTAACTGTACCTTTACAGTAGCAAGGATTCAGGCGTTGTTCTTTCATTCGCCTAACATGACACTTCCCATCCGAATTTAATAAGTTAAACTTAGACTCATCGCTGAACAACACTGTTTTCCATTTATTTATTGTCCAATTAAGGCGGATTCTAACTTAAACTTTGCTAGAACCCACTGAAGATAAATTAAAAATGTGTTACAATGGAGTCAAATGTCTACAAACCGTTTTAGGACGTGCCTCTTGGTAAGAACTGGTTTCTTGCAAGGAGAAAAACTCTTCAAATTGTTTTCTATTGTGATATTATAATTATTTTCAATGGTGTGGACGTGTTTTTCGGCCCAAGGTATCGGCCCATTTTACGAGATAACTGAAAAAACGGATCGATTCGTTTATAAAAAGATTTTAGAAACACAGGTGGTACCTTATGCGGAATGGGAAATGCCCCTTCGATGGGTGTTTCAACACGATAACGACCCGAAACACATATCGAAACTGGTTAAAAACTCTTGAATCCCATTGAAAACTTCTTCGGGATTCTAAAACGAAGAGTAGGTAGTAAACGCCATCGCAACAAGGCAGAGCTTATGATAACTTCAAGCGAAAGGTGGGAAAATATACCAATGACTATAGTTTCAAACCTCATTGAATCAATGTCCCGCAGATGTGCGGCAGTAATACGAAATAAAGGTTATTACACTAAATATTAATAAGTTGCTTTGGTTTTGCACAACCAATTATAATGAATATTTCAATTTTTTTTTTTTTTATAATGAAAATTAACTGTTACTTAATTTTTTAGGTTATATTTGTGGGCATTATATATAAAGGAATAAATAACTGTAAACTAATGTTTTATAAAAATATATAAAAAACAGTAAAACAGAATTAAAGTATTTTAAATGATAATGGAGCACAAGTTGCTTAAGTTTTGCGCAACACTGTATGTATGAAATTAACAATATGTATTAAAAAAATATTATGTTAAATTAATAAATTATATATTTAAATCATCGGAATAAAACGAGGCAATGAGATGTACTCCGTATACATAAAAATCATAATAATATATTACTTACACGACACCTCTAACAAATTAACAACAACAAGAAACATACCAAACCAACTACATATACACAATTGTGAAAAGATAAAAATCAAAGAAAGTTGGAATTTTATATATATATATATATATATATATATATACATATATATATTTATATACATACTCATAACAAAAAATGGTATCTCTCTTCAACAAGGTGAACTATAAAAAAAATCCTGTAGTTTTTTGATTGGAGAATTTCTTATACATATTTTGAGAATTAAAGTAGAGTAAAAAATGAAAAAAATACTGGCTACTGTATTACTTCTGACGTAATATTAACGTACATATATGTAATATGTATTTAACATTTTTTTATTAACTTTAGTGCATTCCTTGTACAATTTCGCTGCAATGAAAATAATTTTTAATGTGAACAATTCATGATTATTATATTATTTAAATGCTTCATTTCGTTTACACGTAGAGTGTAGAGGTAGACTGTAGAACACAGACTTTATTAGCAAGGGGTTAAATTAAGTATTGGTATGATTATGAAATGTTGAAAATAAGATGGAAATATTTTATATTACATTATATATTATATTACATTTTATAAATTAAGTATTTTACAAATATTATCCGTAAACTAATAGTATACGTAGTACGCATACTATTTTTGGAAGTAGTAATCAAATAAAAAGAATGTACAAGGAGGAAAAAACTTTAAAGCTATTTACCAACTCATTCTTATAATTTGGTATGAACGATTCAATTATATACGTATATTAGCAATGGATAAGTCTTTTTAAATTTAAGAATATAGTGCGACACTAAGTTTGCCTAACTTCGTGGTAAAGTATGATAGACGATTTTAATTAATTGTGATTGCTCGAGCATACACAATTGTTCTAATTGTGATGTGTTTACTAATACAATAATGAAATACAGGATCCGATTAGTTCAGGGTGAAATTGAACAGTATTGATGTTAATTTACCAAAGAAAACAGTATAATTTTAACGAGTTTTAGAAGAATAAATTTTAGCCTACTATGTGTAAAGCAGGAGTCAATATAACCCAAATTCCGCTCTGTTTGTTATTGATATGTATAATGTTAATAAAATACTTTGTTGCACAAATTGGTTATAAATAGATGCTAAATATGCATCGCGTATGCAATATGTTAAGCTTATCATATAATTAATCTCATTCATATTGAACACAGATTGATGATTGATACATATACTTTTAAGAAAGCCCGGGATTTTTTTGTATTCCATTGCACGGTCAAAAATAGGTGGAGTTTTGATTGCGTAATATAATTTTGGTTTTCATTTTAAATTTCTTATTTTACTGTTAATAATTATTAATAACGAGTATACAAATATCAATTGTTCATGGTTTATTTTCTCTTAAAATAATCTGGAGTGTTAAAAAAACAACAAATAAAATGAAAAACAAAATATTGAAACATTAATTCCTGTAAACAAAATGAAAAATAGGCACTTTTATTTTAAATAAGTGACATGCGCATTTATGTATTCCAATTCCAACTATCCTTTGGCTCCTGGTCTATTAAAATTTTTTAAAGATGAAATGCAACATCCATAAGCCAAAGGATCTTTCTTTTTCTAAAATTACACTCATAGACAGAAAACTGAATTAATAAAATATAATACATAAATAACTCACTTTCGTATAATTGCGTATAGTAATATCCAAATTCCAAACCTGCTTATATTTTTCTCGAAAACATCAAAATATTGATTATTTTCCGTCACAAAAATAAACAAAAGTGTTAGCCATTTAATTGAACACTAAATAACACCCAACAATTTTAATTCTATCACTTTCTTTAATTTTTTCTTGTAAAATATGTAATTAAGAATTAAATTTCTTATCACTAAATAAATCTTTTTTGTAATTTATTTTGTAACATCTTAATCTATTCACTATAAAATTCACACAATTAGCTTAATTTAATTTTCTGCACTAGATTTTCCTATTTTTTTTCTGATTTAAATTTAATTATTATTATTATATTTTAATAACACAAAAAATGTTACTACATAGATACATACGTCACTTTAAAATACACACTTTCCAAGTAGAAGACATTTTGAATTTTTATAATAAATATAAGGAAATATTTAGTGGTACCACACCGAAAAAATAAAATTTCCTTTTTTATTCGAATCGAAAATTTTATTTAAATCGAAATTTAATATTTACTAAATACATACTGACGATTTCCACAACATAGATGTCACATCAAACGAGTGCATAAATTGAGTTTGACGGTTGGTAAAATAAGTTGAATTGAATGGTAATAACTAAATATGTTTACAAATTTCAATTTCAATTAAGAGATTTCGACTTATTTAGCTTTAATTTTCGTTAACGGAAAACAAAAAATGTGTAGCCATAGGCAACATTTCTAGTACATAGTTCGTTTATTTTACAAGCATTTTGAAAACAACAGTCTATCAATATTATATTATAATTTATAACATTATATATCAGAAACATTTGTCAATAATAATAATATAATACTAACAATAATGTAATACTAATATGCAAGGAAATTAAATATTAACATAACTGTACTTTAATACATAAATTCGTAAATAAATTTCCGTTGTCCAAAATTTATTTTCTAACCGAAAAAATTGATTCATATTGATTCGTTTTATTTTTGAATACATAATTTAATTCCATTTAACACAAAACACTACTTGGAACGACTTGGGGTTAACAAGGTCGATAGGACTCATTAAAATTGTCATTGTTTTGACTAGGTAAGTTTAGAAAAAAAGATCAATTTTTAAAATTATTGATATAGGAAATAAAATAAAACAAAATTTTAGTTAAATATAAAACAATTATTTTATTTAACAAAAAAAAAAACAATTTAAATGAAGAGATAAATAATATTATTTATTTATTCAACCGTCTCATCGCTGTTCTCACGGGTCGACGAGCTGCATTTGCTCCTGGTCCAATACTAAATGGATTTTGTGTTGCCGCTTGAGAAGTTGCTTGTCCAAATACAGGTACCGGCGCAGAAGCATTCATGTTATTATTCGAAAGTCCGAGGTTTGTATTATTAGAGAATGAAAACATACCTTGTGCAGGTGACTGTGATTGTATTGTGTTAGGCGACCCAAACCCAAATGCAGATTTGGATGGCTCCAATTTTCCCGCGTCTGTATTTGAATTAACAAACATGTTTGTTCCAAATGCTGGCGGCTTATTTGTATTATTGTTATTAATCACCGATCCAGTTTGACCGAATGTGAAATTTTTAGTTGTATCATTATTATTCACAAATGTTGGAGGAGCCTGAATTTTATTTAGTGTACTGCCACCACTAAAATTAAATGATTTAGACAGCTCAATATTCGAAGAACCGAATACATTTGAAGCTGTTGGCTGATTTTTGTTGGCTCCTGCAAATGAGAATGTTGACGCCGGTGTGGAATTCGCTTGTGTTGTGGTAGTGGGAAAATTAAATACGCCACCACCTGGTTTAGCTGCATTATTATTATTATTAGTCATTCCGCCTCCAAATATATCGTTTTTCTGCTGCAAACCACCCCCACCGAAAACATTATTTGTTGGCTGAATACCAAAGTTACCGGTATTAGTTGTACTGGCACTACGCAGTTTAAATACATTCGACGCGGTTTCCGTATTCGACATAGAGGGATTTAAAGTATTACCGACGGTTGCTGTTTTGAAGTTAAATAATGTTGTTTCCGAATTATTTGATGAAGTTGCTGGTACTTGTGCACTTCCAAAAACATTATTTGACTGAGTTGTTGATGGTGCTTGTGGATTTCCAAAGACGCTATTTTGCTGGGTTGATGTTATTAGGGTATTTCCAAATCCATTATTCTGCTGCGTCGTTGGTTCAAGATTACCTCCAAATGTGAAAGCAGACGATGATGCTGTTGTTGTTGCTGCTGTCGGGAAACTGCTAAACATGTTTTTGTTCTGCTGATTCGCGCTTGTGAACATTGAATTTTCAGCTACTATCGGTACTGCCGATACATTAGATGCAGAAAATGAAAATGGTTTCACTACACTCACAGATGGGGTTGGAACTGATGTATTCGGCATAAATGAAATTGATGGTTCGGTTATTGGTGTAGAAACAGATTGAACCGATGACACAGTTGTTTGAACTGAAGGTTTTTGCAGGCTATTGAAATCGGAGGTTGTATAGCCAGTTGGATTAAAATTGAACATATTTGTTGTTGTGGTGGGTTCAGAAAAATTAGAAGTAACAGTAGAATTAGAATTATTTGTGGTGAACGAAAATTTAGAAATTTCCGTTGTTACTGGAACTATTGGTGCTTTTACAGTTGTTGTAGAGTTGTTGACAACTCCACCGAATGTCACATTTAAGCTAGTGCGTGACGATGATCCGGAGGCAGTAAATGAGATTTCTTCATTTAACGGCTTGGAAATTATCGATGAATTTTTTTGTGGCGATGAAAAATTGATTAGAGACGTTGGCAAAACTGTCTGCTGTGAAGAAAAATTGATAGTTGAAGGCATATTTGGCTGAGAGGCTGGCGATTTCGTGTCAACTATAGTTGCATTTGGTTTATTGTTGAAAAAAGAAAATGTTTGATTTGCTTGTGGCTGACTTTCTGTAACTGAAATGATTGGTGTGAATGAAACTGGTGTTTCGATTACATTTTTTCCATCAAACGAAAACGGTGGTGTTTTATTCGAACTGGAACTAATTATAGGTACAGAAGATTCTGTTTTTGTCGTTGTTGTGGCAGAAGAATTTATTGGAAAAGAAAACCCGCCGATTCTTGATGGCGATAACGTCACGGCACTAACAAATTCTGCTTTTGATTCTATAGTAGACATAATTGGCGTTGCAATTGATTCAAGTATGCTGGTTGTCGGTTGATTTTGGATTCCATTTACCGGTAACGTTGTTTCGACCTTCGATGTCATAACAGGCAAAATGGATACAGTGGTAACAGTTGATAATGTTGTTAATTTATCGGACGCCTCAGATGAAATAGTAGGTAAAATTGATGAAAATGTTTGTGGGGTAGTTGAAGTTAACCACGCAGTAGTTAAAGGTAATGCTGATAAACTTGATGATACAGGCAACTTGTTATTTGGTAAATTAGAATTGGCAAATAATGCACAATCAACAATTTTACTATCAATTTCGTCTGGTTTATCTTCGTCGTCTTCATCATCGCTTTTAAGGTATTCCAACATCATTGCGAGCTTTGATCTTTCGATTCCCGTCAAATTAGATTTTCGCTTAACTAAAATGTTTTCATTAATTTTATTAGGTTCGATGATTAAATTATTATCGATGATCTGCTTAGGTTTTACGAAATTTACAGTCGAATCTTCAGATGTTTGATTAACTTTTATTATATGCTGTTGTGGAACCTCTGGTCGATTAAACAATAGAAGTTTTTGTGTTGCTGGTTTATGCGGCTCTGACCTAGTTACAATTACTTTAGGAGCAATTGCATCCGATATCATTGACGCACTGCATTCAACCACAGGATTACTTGAAGAATGTATCAAATTCGTTTTATTTGCAAAATTTGATTGGGCATCAAATGAAGGTAATCTATTATGATACTGCCTCTCTATTGACTGAATAAAAACATTATTCGTGTTATAGTTATTTGAATGACTGATTGTATTTTTGCTATTTAAATTTAGCTTCGTATTCGGAAATATCATGCTAGAGCTTAGCGAGCTCAAAATGTCATTATTCTTTATCACTGAAGGCTTCTTATTTAATAGACAATTTTTTTTATTTAAATGTAAATTATCCATTTTTGTTGGCGAGATTGAAGTGAGTGATGTTGAAAATGATGTATCCCGCTGCCTCTTCTTGTTCCCACCAAGTCCTATACCTCCCAACCCAACACAACCGTCATCGGTTTGATCAGTCGTACCATTGCCTTCAATGCATGTCTTTTTAATTGAATCAATTTTTAATTCTTCATTATTTATTCGTTTTCGCGAAATTTCTGTCAACTCATCTAGAACACTACGAGTCCGAATATTAACTTCACCAGCTGTACTTGGAACTATCGGCTGGTTGTCATTTTTGATCAAAATACCACTGCTTCTCAACATTGATGATCGATAATTTAAGTTTGTTATAGTTTTATCTGGTGGAGCGATCCGAACTGGTGGATTTTTAGATGATAAATTCCTTTTTACAACATAAGGAAGTTCTTTTTTAGTATTTAAATTTACAATTGGAAATTCACCAGGTTTCGTATAGTTTGACCTTATCGTTGGCCGTTCGTTTTGTTTGTTTAGTTCATGGTATTTTACAATGCGGGATGCGAGACCCCGACTTTGAACATCTGTGAATACCTGTGGATCAATTTTTCTCGACAATACTGGAGACGAGTTACTAATTTTTGTAATGCCCTTAGAATTTTGAAGTGGTGATATAGCACGTCTTTTTGGAGTAAGTTTTCCACTATTTAAAAACAAAACGTATTAGATGCTGTATCCTAATTAATGATAAGGAATTTGTTTTATATTACCTGAATTTTGATGCATTTTCTATATGGGTCGATTCAGCTTGTGGAGGTGAGCTTATAAGTCTACTTAAATTTGTTGAATCATTTATTTTAATATCACTAAATACACCTTTTCGAAACATGATTTTTAGTTCTGTTTGATAAAATTAAAATTAAATATAGTGCAATTTAATAAATTTCCTTCACCAAAATTTATAACATAACCTCAAAATATTATTTCGTTTTCTTTTTTATTATTTTAAATGTTAAATTATTTTATACAATAAATATTCTAATCAACACCAGAAAATATAAATATTAAATTTTTACTATTATAGTTAAGTTTAAAACCGTATATGAAAAAAAATTTAATTAAAAAATTGTTTTATGACAAGAAACAGCCAAAAACATTTTCTTTTGCTGTTGAAATGTCAAATAATGTAATCGGAATGTGATTTCAGATTTGTGGGATTTGTCTAGCGGCTTCTTCCATTAGCTTCCAATTGTGTACTAATATATAGCAAATTTGATCGTTTTAGTACTAAATCATGTCGATGTGTTGTGGTTTCTGGACCACAACTTGTGGCCAAAATAAGAAATTGAAAACAAATTTGTCACAGCAAGACAAAATAAAAAAAGTATAATTATAATTTAAATTATACAATTATTTGTATTTTTATTTTAACATCCAATTTATAACATGTTTTTAATCAGTTTTCGATTTTGAATGATTTTTTACTATACGACTAAAGTTCCATTGAATAAGGAAACTGATTGCACGAAGTGGTCCCAAGAATAATACTTGAATAATATTTAAAAACGGCCCAGTCCACGGTGCCATGCCGACACAAAGTATTGTTACAATCCAACTCTCGAATCCTTTAATTGAAAAGAAGTTACCGGAAAGAGCATCTTCAACTAATTGTTTTGCCACGTCTTCTGGTTTGAAAAGACCACCTGATCCTGAAAGAAGCTTTGTAACTTCTGGTTTAGATTTTTCCTCATTTTCAAATCCTGGTGTATCTGTATCAGCTGGCAATGCTAATGTAACATTTATATTTTTGTGTTTAGTTTCCATTGCTATCGTCTCTGCTAGGCCACGCAGAGCAAACTTCGAAGCGGCATAAGCACCATATCCATAAATCCCAAGTAATGCGGCTTGAGACGCAGTAATTACAATAATCCCATCTTTGGCCGTTTTCAATTTTGGTAAAACATAACGAGTGGGAAAATAGGTTGAAAAATAATTGATGTCCATCATTAGTTTGGCATCTTCGACTGAGACATCTTCAACTGTACCACAAACTGCCATCCCAGCCACATTCGCTAACATATAAATATCACCCATTTCTCTCTCAATTTCTTTTAGGTTATCACAAATAGTTTTATAATCTTTGGTTAAGTCAATCGACCTGCAAATCACTTTTTGGTTATCATTCTGTCGATTCTCTAGAATAATTTGTTTTGCTTTTTCTACAAATAAATTCATTGCGATACGCTATATTAGCAATCTATATTATTTAATATATAAAATTAAATTACCTAATCTTTCTAAGTTTCGAGCGACAACTGTAACATTAGCACCTAATTTAGCACAATTAATTGCCGTGTGCAGACCAATTCCACTAGATCCACCAGTTACCAAAACATGTTTACCTTTAACCGATTTCTTTGGTTTTTTCATTAAAAATAATAAAACAAGCACATGTAAAAATATAGTAAATAAAATCCATAGTCCTGTTTCCAATTTTAAATCCATTTCGCCACAAAATATAAAGTATTAAAGTTAAAACTAATTTATAATATAAATTCGTAATCACACACCTAATAATGGAATGAAATGTAAACAATAGTAATCGTCGTGAAAAAGAAAAGGGTGGGTCTTTTCATAAAGGGCTGGGGACATGGTCGGATATTAGTGCGCATTTAAACCATGAACTACAAGAACGACGTGAAAGTATGCTCAAAATTATGTATAATTAATCTTGTTGGCATGGTATTTCTTTGCATGGTATTTCAAAGTTAACAAAAAAGACGTATTGTATTGACTATAATATAATATAATGTAGATTGTGTTAATAATATCTTGTTCTTTTATTTTATGTGAATACATACTTACATGCATTCATAATAATATTATGTAACAAAAATATTTGTTCACGCAGGTATAAATTTACTGTCGAGCTTATCTCTAGCATTGTATACTAGTTTTGGAATTAAGCGGCGTCCATACGGTCACCATGTGTAATGTGAATAAATGTTTGAGCAAATATTGATGCATTCGTATCCAATGAAAATATTTGTCTACATTCGTCATATAAAAACCCTACATGTGACAAACACATAACTCACCACTTTGAAATTTTGGTATTATCGTTCTCGCGGTGCGGTGAGTCAAAAATACCAACAATTTGGTGGTGACTTAGGTACGGCGCTTTGATTGGAGGTTGGAATTTCAATAGGAGGAAGCAAACGAATTGTTCATTATTGATTCGATCGATAATGAAAACAACCATGGCCACGACTCGGGTTTTTGCTACTTTTGCGATACATAGGAAATGATTGACTGTTTTTTGTTGAGATAGCATAGGTATTTGCAAAGTTATGTGTCAAGCAGATATATGTACATCTGGGACTTTATTCGTGTGCTATTTGTAGTTTAAAAATTTGTCGCACGAAACCAACCAACACACAATAAATTGTACATCATGACTAACGAAGGAATGGCTAAGTATATAATGGCTAAGGAAGGGGCTTTATTTCAAAAACAAAAATTACAAAATAAATTGAAACACTTAGTACAAATTTATTAAATTTTACAACATACAATTATGAGACCATCATCATAATATGTATAGAGTAGAGGGCCCCTTCCTCCCATCCATTAGCTTTGTCATAAGTCTCAGTAATATTATATAACCCTCATTATCAGTCTTAACATTTTCTGGTAAAACCTGACATCTTGTATTGGCGATATCTTAGGTGTGTGTGATACCTCCTGTGTAATGAACCGAAACTTACTTTATTTGGCCAACAAAAATTTACAAGAAAGTAAAATTGTCAAAAATGGAAATGTCATAACAATGTAGCCTACTTAAGGCGTTGCCATATGACAAAAATATCGACGATAGACTGGGAGGACCGATTTTTCCATATTGATTATCGGCGATATTTATTTTCGTAGTGAGTATAACCGCACTTCGGTGATCTTTTTGTTAAAAACAAACAAAAAATTGTTGTGTTATAAATCGGTCGTATTGTTGTTTTGCTCATGTGGCGTGTGTTTTTGTATTTTCTACCGAATCGATCGAAATTACAACTGCATGTGGCAATGCCTTCATCAACTAATGAACTTGTCCACAGGAGTATGCAGTACACGACAACACAACAATTGGTTTGCGCCCACACGAGGATGCATCAACTGTTGTCACTTATCTATGTATTAATTTCATTTCATATTGATTTTTTGACTAGAGAACAACAAGAAACAAATTTGAAAAAAGTTATTTTGTTTCTGAATAGTAAAATTATATCTAAATTATCATTTCGTCTTATTTAGAAAATGCGGATTGAATGGAGCTGTTGATTAACAACAATGACTGTTGTTTATTCCAATTTTCCGATGGTATAGATGATTCGACCATTATAATTGTCGCTTTATTAGTTTAGACTAGATAATTAATTCAAATTTAAAACGTAAAATAATCAAGAGATTCAAAAAATATTCGACTTCATAAATTTTTTATTTCAATTTATACTTCTAACGGAAAATTTACCTATGATAATCAGCAGATTCAAAAAAATCTGAAATTCAAAAAATGTAACTAAAAACAAAACTACACTAAACTCGACCCCCACCCACCAAGGGTAGTTGAATAGCTTTTTCAAAAATATTATATACGTTTTATTTGGTTTTTCGATCCGTGTGTACCATTCAAAATATTCAACCGTCCCTGTACATTTTTTACGCCCGGTATAGGTGTGCCAAAACCGTCTATTGATATTATTATTATAGACGTATTATAGACGGTTTTGATGTGTGCGGTTAAATTTACATACATACATGTATACCTATACTAAGCCAAGACATGGGTCCAAAATACGCGGAGTTCTGTTATAATTCGTTTTTATCGGAAACTCAAATGTTGACATCTTTCAATTCGTGTATCTTAGTATTTCTCGTCCGGTTTTCACGTGTAATAGCTCGTTCAAAAGACAAGTTTACATACTTTAAAATAATTATATTGAACTTTGGTGTTAATGTACAACATATCCTATGAATTTCAGTTTTAAATAGTATTTTGCTGAAAATCGAACTACTCCCCCTTTTATTTTAATTTTTTATTTTCATCGTAAAGCACTTGAAAATACCTTTCTAACAAGCCATCTTACACGATGGAGACTCGACGCGTTCGAGTTTTTTTTAGAACAAAACGTCATAACAAATAAGGGTGATATTTAACATTTCAGTACAATTACCAATTACAAACTATAATTTTCCTTAGTGATTGAGTTTTTATGGCTTCGGTCAATATAGTGTTGACGTAACAACATAAAACCATCAGAAGGTTGACTAAAACCCACAACAGATGTGCTTAAAAATTTTCTTTTTAAACTAATAAAATAAATAAAAGCAATAAAAAACTAAATACAGAAAGATTTACTCAAACTTTTCATAAACTAAATATAGAGTAATAAACAGATGCTTAACCTTTTCAAAGTAAAATAATATTAGCATAGGAGAAATAGAACAAATTACCAAGTAATTGTTCCTATTACCTAACACGCCCACTCCTGTTTATTAACAAATTTACTTATAAATTCGGTAACAACATTTTAAAATATTTAGTATAATCAGTGCGATAGAATAATAGTGCTATACCGAAATATAAATTAAAAATTAAAATAAATAGTGTAAAGTGTACAGTTAATAGCAGTGACATTTATTTTAAAAGTGAAAGTGCAAAATGGACACCAAATATTGCAATCCGTTTGATAAACCGAAACACAACAAACGTAGTAAAATCAATTTTAAAAACAATCGGAAAATAACACGAAATATTGTTGATATGGCAGCGAATCTAAATATTACCTTGGTGCTGAGTACAATGCAAATTTGTAACACATGCCGTCTTGAAATTAAGATCTGCCGAAAGAGTCGAAAGACCAGAAAATGTTGACATGGTTGATGTCGGCATTGCGCAAACATCACAGTTGTCGCCTCAAGTACCATCCTCACCATCGTCAATATCAGTAGCATCATCAACATCATTTGATTTTGTGGAAAAAATTAATTTTATAAATGAATTAAATAAAATTCTTCCACTAATTGGAGTTACACCGATTATCATCCACAAAATTAAGAAGTCAAATTCGTACTGCCGCAGTGTAATTGACCAAATATCAAAGAAACTGGCAAGCCACATTTTTGAAATATCGTTGGACTCCACTGCATCTCAAACTGAAACCACTAGTAGCGAAAATGAGATGATGAACCAGTAGTACGAAGAGGACGGCACGATCACTAGCAAAAAAAGTTGATTCAATAAAAGAGGAACTCACGATTATCCTTGCTTTGTTCCCAATGGTAACAACCATATCGCAGCGCGTCGATTTTCCAATTCTGATAGTTTTTATAATTTTAAATTAAACTAACTAAAATGGGATAGTACAAAATTTTACAATATAATAAATAAATCGAAATATCATACAAATTATAAAATGGGATAGTACAAAATTTTACAATATAATAAATAAATCGATAATCACAAATATATTAAATTTTTTTATATATTTTAAAACCAAGTCTTTTGTATTTTAAAACATGGAAGACATCATGTGAGATATGATTCAATGGCATTATATTTAATTGCTATATTTTATTATAAGTTAATTATAATAAAAAAAAAATTAGTATTTCATTGTATAAAAAAATATTATATTAATATTAATTATTATAGTTCAAGTTTCAACGATTAACACGTTGCTAAATAAAATACGAAAATAAAATAAATAAGTTATAAATAAATATTTTTATACAACTATCTAAAGGCGGCAGATCTTCTAAAATTAAAGAACGAGATTGAATCCCAGGAGGAGGTTCTGGTTGATCATACGATTGCAATCGTTTGATAATCCTTTCTTTCGCGCAAAACTCATCAATAATGCGTGCAGAGCTAATAGTATTATTTACTAATATAAATCTAAAACATTCTTTTAGCCATTTGTATGCTTCATATTTTTGTTGATTACGAATTGAAGGCATGTACACAAATTCATTCCAGTATTCAGTGGAACCACTAAATATTAATTTCAAACGGTTCAAAATCTACAAAAAAATTATCATTATTAATTCATAAATAAACTATAAGAAATTTAATTAAATTTACTTGGAACATTGCATTTGTATTACAGCTATTATTTCGTCACTTTCTTTTAGTGATTCCTCTTTGTAATAATTTTCAATTTCAATCAGACGTTTCTTCAATTCATTTACTATTGTACTCATTCATTTACTATTGTCTTCGTACTCCTCTTCCATACATTGAAACAAAATGACCGATTTTATTTGTATTTTATATAAGTAACATTGGTCATAGTCATTCGGGCAGCATTGATTCAATTGTTCCGGATATTTTATATTATACGGACGAGTGAGTTTCTTGGTTCCCACAGTTCGAATTCGATCACATAAATTATCATCAGGATATTTAATCCAATGTTTAAAATATACATCGGTTAAATCAACCAGACGATTAGTTGGGCTGATTGGTAGAAGACGTTCATTTAATTCCCCTTTTTCGTACAAGATTTTGCATGCGTTAAACGCTGCAAACCGTTTAGCCATTTTCAACGATGTGTGCGGCATTCCCTGTAATATTTCAATAAATGTAATATGAGCAAAATATTAAAATTGTATTAAGAAATAAAATAATAATAAAATATATTTTTTTTGAAATTAAGTCGAAAAAAAATGATGGAACCTGAAAGTAAGATAAAGCCTCTATTCCATTGTGAAAAATTTGCTGTCAGTAAAACCAAAATGGGATAAAAATATAGATTTGCTGGTGGTGCGAAAGAAACAAAAAACTTCATCAGCAAAATTTTACTGGAGAGAAAAATGTGTTTGTGTTAGTGTGTTGCCATAATTTATTATAGAAAAGTATCAAGTTGAGTATTTTTTATGGCAACATTTACACACATCGACATAAAAATTTTGTGCGGATACGAAATTTTCTTCACACACACATGTTTGGATTTTTTTATGGTCAAATGTTATTTTGTTGTACATTTTTTTTTAATATTTCAGACGTTATAATAATAAATTATTATTGTTATTATTATTAATTATATTACAATAAATTATTTATTATGTAATAGCATATGAATAAATGAATAAAATTATGTTCGCACTCTAGACATAAAAAAAATTATGAAATTTGTTGGTTATGTTACAGAAGCTGTCAAAACGTAACCATAAAAGTTTCGCTATAAAATAAAAAATAAAAAAACTACTATCTCTGTCACACTAATGGAATTTTTTCTTTTCTTTCTCCTTTCATTATGGCAACAAAAAAATGTTGGCAGTAAATTTTTCACAATGGAATAGAGGCTTTAGGCTAAAACTGATTTTTAAAATTTTTATTATTGTCTCATGATAATCTTTCAAAAAAACTGTTTAAATTTAAACAAAAGAACAATTATGAACAAAACACATTTGCTTGGAGGAAAAAATGCTCACTCTGTACAGAGTGTTCTAATATTGGGCTTGGGACAGACTCTGTACCTTTGGATTCCTTGTTCAAAACGAAGATGAATCTAGTTCAACCCTACCAATTCGCTCTACCATGCCAAGGGTGGTATTTTATAACATCACCATATTCGATACTCAATAGACGTTTGTGTCACTTTTTCAAGAACAAATTTGTACGTTATTTCGTTTATTCAATTACGTGTTTTCTATTGCGATCCCAGTATGGTAGAATAAATTTGATCTTATTTTACCGAAATAGAATCTAGCAGGCCTTGGTTACAAAAGAAATTGCAGAATTGAATGTGAAATAGCGTACAAATTGGTTCTTGATCAAAGAGACACAAATGTCTATTGAAAATCGAAAATTATGAGGTTATCATCAACCTTTTAAATTTTGAATGTTTAAACAAAAGCCTTTCGACATATTACCCTACCTTGAAAAAACTGCTATACCATAAAAACTGATAAATAGAATTTTAAAATATTATATTCATTCGAAAACGTACAAAATTTTCTTTCAAACAAACTATTTGTCGTAATCTGAAAATAATTCATGTTATTGAACATTTTTAGATTTCAAAATTTCCTGACCCAAAATTTCCTTTGATTTGTTAATATCTCTCTACAGCTACAGACATTTACCTTGAGCTTTTCAAAATGCTATGAATTATCATAATTGAAAAAACTGTTTTATCTAAAAAAAAATTTTAAAATTTTAAAGTTAAATTTCAATTCGTTTACCCTCTATAAAATTTAGTTTGCATATAAAACAAGGTCTTCATATTTTAAGGTTGTATGTACATATGTTTTTATTTCTTGAAACATTTTTTGTGAGAGAAATTTAAACTTAAAAAATTAAAGCGTTATTTTATTTTGTAGTAATAGCCGATGCCCCAATGGGTTAAAATATGTAAGGTCAAATTCCGTAATCACGATTAACGTGATAACATTTTTAATGCAGTAACAATATAAAACATATTTATGTATGTAGTACTGTCAACAACAAACAATTAAATTCCAACTACATCTCAAATAAATGTAAGGAAAACGTTCAATCAAGTTCGTTAATAATGTACTTAAAATTCCTAAAACAATCGTAATAGTATCTCAATAGGTTATCTAAAATAACCTCCAATTTTTGCTTATCGCTACAAAAATATAAGCGAATAAAAAAATTACTAAATAAAATGGGAAATCACCGGTTTATAAATTGAAATTTAAACCTACCCTTATTTCATCTTTATGGATTGACTGCATTGGTAACTTTATGTCTACAATCCGCTGACTACTATAATTTGATGGGTGAAATACTTTCCATGTAATTGTTGGAAATGAGAACTCATCATGTGGCAACACATTACAATTGCTGCGTTTTTTTATTAACAGAACTTCAAGTTCTATAAGAACATCGGGAATAATACTGGGAAATTTTATTTAGTTTAACCAATATATTTAATTTAAGTTCTATTTATTTGAATAAATTTCAACTTCTAACTATATTTTTTGACGTCTATTGTGCAACAATACATGTATCAAGCATAAAACAATGAAAAATATTTGTTTAAAATATTTCCTTTTAAAATTTCCTTTTTTTTTCGAGTTCGTGTACTATGAATTTATCGCGAACTTGAAAAAACCAATGTTTTATCCAGAACATTGAAAAATAAAGTTAAATTTGATTTTATTTCGATAATAGTGAATTAAAATGTGTAGTTTAACATTAAATGTATCTTATTTATTGATAAAAAATTAAATTCATTTGGATTTTACTGAAAAAATGAGAAATTTCTATCCAGAACTTCATTCCATAAGAAAATTTTTTGAATTAAAAAACACGACTAATATCGATTTAATAACGAAACCGCTGATATAACTTCTAACTTGGCGCCACTCCTTGAAAAAAAAGGTTTAATATCATGTTGAAATAGTTCACTTTCAACATCTTCCTTCAATGGTATCTGACGGTGTATTGTTTTTCCAATTAAATACTAAAAAAATATATATACATATATATATATTTAAATAATTATATAAGTCTTAATCAATAATTAATTACCTTTTTCAATTCTTCATCAATCTCCTTGTACGTGCGTAATTTATCCAAATATTTAGCATCCTCATTCTTTGGAATCATAAGCACATATTCACTTATATCACAACGGGCCCGACCTTTCGATTGAATGTACGAACGAAGCGTTAATGGGAAGTCAAATGAGATTACCAAATTGCATGTTTGTAAATCAATTCCTTCTTCTAGTACACTGGTGGCAACGAGACAATTTATTTCATTTTTTCGAAACCGTTCCATAGCACGGCGCGACCATTTTGTTTCCAATATCCCTTCTATCGATTCGGGGATTTTATTTTGATTTCCAACCATAAAATCAGATCGTAATTTAAATAGTGGATTCTCCAGGGCATACAATTTTAATATGTGATACAAACATTTAGCTGAATGTCGTTTATGTGTAAATATTAAACATTTCATTTCATCGTCGTAATTTTTTTGTATATATTCCTCCAAATAGACAAACAACTGCTTCACTTTTCCCGAACTGTAGTACAAAATTCACAAGAAAAACTGTTCTTTTGCCACCTTCATATAATGGACTTTTAAAACAAAAATAAAAATACAAAATAAAATTGGGGGAATCACCAAATTATATATAATATAAAATTTTACTCACAGCTCCAAATGTTTAGCAAAATGTTGCATAGCTAATATCGAAATATACGTTTTTCCAGATCCTGTTGGCAAATATACTATTGTATTTTGCTTTATAATGTACTGGAGCATTTCATATTGATAACCTCGGGGTTTGTATTTGGCATTTTCGCATTGAAGCTCTTCTATATCGCCACAAAAATCCTATGAACAAACAATTTTTATCCAGCCTTTAACTAAATCACAGTATTTTTTTGTTTACCGTATCATCTAAAACACGCTCCACCTCCATTATTTAATAATTAATTATATTTTTTAAACGAACTAGTTTTTCTTTCACACTTCAATCCACGATATAAACTAAACGCCAAATGTCGACTCATCGACTGCTGAAAATGATCAATTGTTTTAGTTCAAATGGTTGGTTGGAATGGATTGAAAATTAAAATTAAATACATACAATTTATTGTACATGCAAATGTACACACAAAATAAAATTGTACACACAAAATAAAAATGTACACACAAAATAAAGCTTCCGTCGAAGATTTTTGTACACAAAATAAAATCATGAGGGCGGAAATCAAATTTTTACACATGGATAGAACGTGTAAATTAATAATTTGATTTCCGCCCTCATGATTTTGTGGAAAATCTTCGACGGAAGCTTTCTTCTTACCCAAATCGAAGATACGGATTTTTGGATCTGGCACACTACGACACAACCGCGATTTTGGATATGGTTTGTTTTTACAATAACGATAACTAGAATAGAAACAAAATTTAATAGTCGTGTTTTTTAATTCAAAAAAATTTCTTATTGGAATGAAGTTCTGGATAGAATTTTCTCATTTTTTCAGTTAAAATCCAAATGAATTTAATATTTTATCAATAAATAAGATACATTTAATGTTAAACTACACATTTTAATTCACTATTATCGAAATAAAATCAAATTTAACTTTATTTTTCAATGTTCTGGATAAAACATTGGTTTTTTCAAGTTCGCGATAAATTCATAGTACACGAACTCGAAAAAAAAGGGAAATTTTAAAAGGAAATATTTTAAACAAATATTTTTCATTGTTTTATGCTTGATACTTGTATTATTTCACAATAGACGTCAAAAAATATAGTTAGAAGTTGAAATTTATTCAAATAAATAGAACTTAAATTAAATATATTGGTTAAACTAAAAAAAAATTCCCAGTATTATTCCCGATGTTCTTATAGAACTTGAAGTTCTGTTAATAAAAAAACGCACTTAATATTAGATATAACCTCGAATATATTTTTTCTTTGTAAGAGCATGAATTTTAACAGAGCTCTCACAGAGCTCTCACAATGCAAAACTTTTTACTTTTCAAATACAAGTTTGTATGAATTTTATTTTGAGAAAAAAAAATTTTTTGTTCGTTATGTTGGTGAAAATCTTTTAGAAAAAGTTATCGAACTCCTAACTTTTGCCTTAAGAATTGAAACGAATGAAGTTAACAACATTTTAAAATAGGCGCCAACAAATATTTTTCGTTAAATGTCAGCATAACATAACCCAACAAAAAAATAATTTATAATTTTCTATTTAGTACACTGTCTAAATACTATTATAATTAATTGTACTTTCAATTTTTATTACAAAATTAATTTTTTTTAAGAAATACGGGAACAAAAAAATTATTATTAACTATATAGAGGTTGGAAAATTAAATGTCACAATTTTTGTAAACAACTTTTGTAAACAATTCTTAATAATGATGAAGTTGGCTTCAATTTAATTTTCTTTTTCATTGTGCGAGCTAAAAAAAATCAAAAGGCAAAAGTCAAAAGTAAAAAGTAAAAAGTTTTTGCATTGTGAGAGCTCTGTCACAATGGAAAACTTTTTACTTTTTAAATACAAGTTTGTATGAATTTTATTTTGAGAAAAAAAAATTTTTTGTTCGTTATGTTGGTGAAAATCTTTTAGAAAAAGTTATCGAACTCCTAACTTTTGCCTTAAGAATTGAAACGAATGAAGTTAACAACATTTTAAAATAGGCGCCAACAAATATTTTTCGTTAAATGTCAGCATAACATAACCCAACAAAAAAATAATTTATAATTTTCTATTTAGTACACTGTCTAAATACTATTATAATTAATTGTACTTTCAATTTTTATTACAAAATTAATTTTTTTTAAGAAATACGAGAACAAAAAAATTATTATTAACTATATAGAGGTTGGAAAATTAAATGTCACAATTTTTGTAAACAACTTTTGTAAACAATTCTTAATAATGATGAAGTTGGCTTCAATTTAATTTTCTTTTTCATTGTGCGAGCTAAAAAAAATCAAAAGGCAAAAGTCAAAAGTAAAAAGTAAAAAGTTTATGCATTGTGAGAGCTCTGTAATATTATATGCGATTGTAACTTATTGATTTGAGATCGTAATTATTAGAAGAATTACCACCTCACCCATTCAACATGTATTTATTATTCCTTCATTCTCCGAAGAGTTAAAGTTTAATCACTTTTGGAATTTAGTGTAACTTTGTGTAAGAAGGGTATCCAGGAACTTTCGAATACATGTTAAACTAAATTATTCGAAAATTCCAAGTATAAAATCCATGCTTTTAAACTATAAAACTAATATTATATGCAATTTACATCAACTCACCATCTTGCTGGACGTCGTCCCATTTTAGACTGAAATTATCCCAAATAAAAAATGGCTGCTGCTGAACTGGAGATTCTTCTTCCCAATCATCCATCTTGTATCGGCGTCTAATTTCTTTCTGATCAAAATTAGTTTTACGACGTGAAATATTGTTTTATACTCTTTATAAATTAAAAAGCACTAATCAATTAATCGAAATTAATTATAAACTCGCGTGTTATTCGCTAAATTATAAGCTTTTCTCGAAACAAAACTGTTCTTTACACTTGAATTATATTAAAAGACAACTGCTTTTAGCAAAATGAAAATTACGAATGGCAAAAAGATTCGTTTATTTTCATATTTATATTACATGGCGTGATATTTTATTAACCAATCATCTATCGCCACATCATATATTATTTTCAAAAAATATCAAGACCTACTATATGTGATATTTTATTAACCAATCATCTATCGCCACATCATATATTATTTTCAAAAAATATCAAGACCTACTATATGTGATATTTGATTAACCAATCATCTTTCGCCGCATCATTTATTAAATTGACGCAACTGACGCACACATAAAAAATTTAAAATCGCTTTCTATATAAAAGGAGAAGTTTTTCGTAAGTTATGCACAGTAAGATTTTAAATTTGAATAGATTAACAATTAATTTATTTATTTGAATAAATTAGTGATGTATAAATTAGTTATAAATGTTATAAAAAATATACATACCATATTATATATAAATTATATTGCTGTTGGACGATATTGTTAAAAACGTTATTTTAATGTTATAAGTGTTATAAAAAATATACCATATATAAATTAGTGATGTTGGACGATATTGTTAAAAACGTTATTTTAGTGTTATAATAAGTGTTATAAAAAATATACCATATATAAATTAGTGATGTTGGACGATATTGTTAAAAACGTTATTATAAGTGTTATAAAAAATATACCATATATAAATTATAGTGATGTTGGACGATATTGTTAAAAACGTTATTTTAGTGTTATAATAAGTGTTATATAAATTAGTGATGTTGGACGATATTGTTAAAAACGTTATTTTACTGTTATAAGTGTTATAAAAAATATACCATATATAAATTAGTGATGTTGGACGATATTGTTAAAAACGTTATTTTAGTGTTATAATAAGTGTTATATAAATTAGTGATGTTGTACGATATTGTTAAAAACGTTATTTTAGTTTTATAAGTGTTATAAAAAACATATTTGAAAAATGCCGAAACGTAAGGTCGAAGGAGAAGAAAATGTTAATAAATTAATAGTTAATGTAAAGTGTGGCCTAAACACGAAATGTAATAACATTAAAATTTTTAACAAAATACAAGAGGATGTTGAGAAAATGTCATCACTCTTTGTTGAAACTTCCCGCTATATACATTTCTATTTATATAAACAATGGGACAGTGATAATTTTGATAAAATTAAATTTTTAGATTCGTATTACCATCTATTGATGGGTCTAAAGTTAAATACGAAATTGATAGTGAATACAGAGATATAAGAAATAAATACAATATTCGGTCATATGATAAATCATATAAATCAAATTTATTTGTGTCCCATGCAAACCACTATGAAACTATTTTTCATAATAATATATGGATGCATGGGTACAATAGAATACGAAAATTTTTTTAATTTTTTAAAAATAAATTCATATGATACTTTAGATTTTTTGTTTAATGAAAAAAGTAAAAAAATTCCTGATTCAGTTTTATTAAAAAAATTAGAAGAAAAATTACAATGGGATGGCACAAAATTTAGCGATATAACAAATAAATTAAAATACCATAAATATTTAAAAAAAATTTATAATCTTCAACGTTTTAATGAAGAAAATAAAATTAAAAATTTCAAATTAGTGCCTATATTAAAATTTGGAAGACATCATGTTCGGTACGATTCATTGGCGTTTTATCATTTATTATGTTCTCAAAATTTATTTAAAGGAATTTGGAAAACATTTGATCGTGATGTGGAATGGCGAAAATATTTTTCATTTCCAGAAACAAAATTTAAAAAATTCGATTACTCGATAATGACGGATGGAGTTGCAGTTTCATTTTCGATGGCCAAAATTCAATTAAAAGAAGTAAAAATTAAATCAAAAAAATCAAAATTAAACAATGAAGATGACGTATTTCAAGGAAGTTTATCAAAAATTCGGAACAATATTGAGAATTATGATGTTAAGATTGGTCTAGATCCGGGGATGAAGTTAATCTTTGGTGGAATACGAAATGATTTACCAATTAAATTTAAAAGTTCCAAATTTAGACATGTGAGTAGTTTCCACCAAAGATTAAGAAAATTAAAAAAATGGACACCATCAACATCATCAGAACCAATTTCGCCAATGGAGAAAAATTTTAGGAAATACACTCAACATCAACTTTCGATATTCAAAATTTGTCAAAAAGAAAACGTCCAACGAAAAGTAGCAAGATTAAAATTCAAAAAATTTATATGTGTTGAAAAAGCGAGTTATGCCATTGCAAAAGAAATTATTGGACCAGTTAAGAAAAAAGCACTTTTGGTAATAGGATCTACAAAAATTTCATCAAATTCACCAATGAAAGGTTATGTTCGGACGCCCCAACCAAAAATTTTACGTTATTTTAAAAATTATGCAGATGTTTTAGAAGTTAATGAATTCAGGACAACAAAATTATGTGCTGGCTGTCACGAGGAGCATTTCACATCGAAATCTCCACATAGATATCAATTTTGCAAAAAATGTTATATCACGTGGAATCGAGATGTGAATGCCGGCAAAAATATTTTATATTTAGGCATATGTCTTATAAATAATATAGAAAAACATGAAAATTTCAAAAATACCAAAGTTAAAATTCTTAATACTTTGGTTTGATTTTTTATTATTAATAATAAAAAATTTAATTAGTTAATTAAGCAAAGTTTCAATCGAAATTTTTCATTCAATTAATCTAATTAAACTAACCTGTAAAAATAATTAGGCTGTTTCCGATGGGCATCAATTGTGGGTATAACTTTTTTTATCCTTATCATTCCAACTCACTGTAAGTTATAAAATATTATATAAACTGTAATGAATTGTATCATAATGTATCATCGTTTACATATATGTATAGTATACATTGGAAAGTTAACAATGAACTACCGACACAAAATTTCAAAGGAAACTGACGATCGAGTTCGATTGATGGATGGTATTATTTCCGGATGTCAAGTAATCAAAATGTACGCATGGGAGAAACCATTCGCGAAATTAATTCAAGCTGTGCGAAAACTGGAACTAAAATCGGTTAGAAAATCGACATTTTTGCGGGCGAATTTATTGGGATTGCTGTTTATCACTTTTCGATTTGCAGTTTTCACTACGGTCGTTACGTTAATACTTATGAAAGAATCAATTACAGCATCGAAAGTGTTCTCCATATTTGCCTTCTACATTGCACTTTCAATGCAAATAGTACGATATTTTTATACTGCGTTCACTGATGTCTCAGAAATGTTGGTTGTTCTTAAAAGATTACAAAAGTATTTGGAATATGATGAAATACATGTTGCTGATCTGCAGAAATCTATAGATTACGAAAATGGATTATACCACAAAAATACTAATGACCATGGCAATAAAGTACAATCAATGAACCAACACTTACCAAGCGATGTGACGATTTCGATCAAAAATGGCATGGCACGCTGGAATATTATGATTGAAACAAAACCAGAAAACGGGACATTTTCTTTAAAAAACATAAGTATCGATTTTAAAAAAGGCATGTTGATCGGAATCATTGGCCAAGTGGGATCTGGCAAAACATCATTGTTGCAATCGATTTTACGAGAATTACCGTTGACCACTGGATCTATAATAGTCGATGGAAATTTATCATATGCGTCCCAAGAGCCATGGGTTTTTGCTGGTTCAGTGCGACAGAATATACTATTTGGCCAACAAATGAATCAATCACGCTATGATAGAACAGTTGCGGCGTGCGCATTGTTAGAAGATTTTGATCAATTCCCACAAGGTGATAACAGTTATGTTGGTGATAAAGGAGCAGCCCTATCTGGAGGACAAAAAGCTAGAATCAAGTGAGTATATAGTATTTGAGAAACATCAATGTAAATTATTTTTGTTAATATGAATTAGTTTAGCACGCGCAATTTATCGAGAAGCTGATATATACCTACTAGATGATCCACTGAGCGCTGTTGATGCTCATGTTGGGCGCTTCTTATTCAATTCTCTAATTGGACCTAAAAGCTATTTAGCTAAAAAGAAAACCACGAGAATTTTAGTGACTCATCAAGTTCATTTTCTATCGAAGGCTGATTGGATAATTTCTTTAAAAGAGGTAAAACATCTAATAACTTTGCGGAACCAATAATATACTTTAACATTTTATAGGGAACTATTGAATTTCAAGGAACAATTTCGGAATTTTCTAAAAGTGATTTAAATATTGCTCAATTATTCAATAAATCTGAATTTGAACGAAAATCAACTCATGGATCAGAACAATCGTCGAATAATGGACATATTGTTGTTCGGTTAGCTGAAGAAACTAGACCACAGCAGAATGTAGAGCATTCCTCAAAAAACAAAAAAAATTTGTAAATAAATTAACTGTATTGAATAAAACTGTATACGTAAGAATCAAAACATGAATTTCGTAGTTTAGAATTAATAATTCTACTGAAATGTTAAATTCCACCCTAACTTGTTATGACGTTTTATTCTATAAAACTAGAAAGCGTCGAGTCTCCAATCTCCATCATGTAAGATGGCTTGTTGGAAAGGTATTTCCAAGTGCTTTACGATGAAAATAAGCGGATAGTTCGATTTTTCAGCAAAATACTATTTAAAACCCCTGGCCCCTGTGGTCGGGGGGCACTCACATGTCTCGTAAATCAAAATTGCACGAACATGTTTCCCAAGAATACCACCACAGTATCCTTTGCTTGTCGTAGGAGGCGACCAAACGGTTGGATCGGTGGGCTGACGACCCGCATCCGTAAAAAAATAAAGTGTTTATAAAGTCAACAAAAAGAAAAATGGATACCGCCAAAACAACACCGGACCCCCGCTCAAGTACCCGGGCACGAGATTTAGGATCGGCACGTGGATCGTGCAATCACTAAGAAAACCAGGAGCGTTAGAGGGCCTAATCACGTGCATGAAGGAGTATCGGCTGGAACTCGTTGCTCTTCAAGAAACTCGCTGGCCTAAAAGTGGAGACCATGTGCCCCAGGGCTACACGTTGTTCTATAGTGGAGATGACCTCGGAAATCTTGGAGCTGGATTTCTTCTTGAGCCGCAGGTAAAGAACGCTGTTTTGGATTTCCAAGCAGTCAATAACCGATTGTGTAAGCTTCGCTTGCGCATGAAGTTAGCTAACCTGTCGATAATTTGTGTACATGCGCCCACAGAAGTCAGCCAGCCCCAAGATAAAGACTCATTTTACAATGACTTGGACGATCTGATGGGATGTATACCCGAACACGATGTTAGAATGGTAATTGGGGACTTTAATGCTAGAGCTGGCAGAAATCAGACCGACTTGTGTGAAAACATAGGTCCGTACTCCCGACACGAAACTGCGACCGATAATGGTGAGAGAATGATGTACTTTGCGGTTGCTCATGATCTTAGAGTAGCAAGCACATTCTTCCCTCACAAACACATACATCTAGAGATATGGACACATCCTAGCGGAACCTCCCGCAGCCAAATTGACCATGTGTTAGTTTCCAAAGGACGGGCTCAGGTTGTGCAGGATGTGAGAACTTATCATTCAGCAACCAAATACGTAGGCAGCGATCATCATTTGGTCGCTGCAAAGCTACGATGGAAGTTTTCGTACAAGTCTGGGAACACAGCGAAACGCATGGTACGTTTCGACTGTGAAGGTCTGATAAATGAAGATCAAAAGAAACAATATCAGGATCTTGTCAGCGACAACATTAATGAAGCTAATTACCAGTCTGACTGCGTGAACTCTGTCTGGGAGGTACTGAAAACTTCGATTGTCAGTGCTGCTCAACAGACTTTAGGTATAGTGAAAGTCAGACCCAAGAATGATTGGTTTGATGACGAGTGTCGTCTTGCAGTTGAGCAAAAAAATATAGCCCATAATGAACTGCAACAACGTCTCACAATCGCGAGGAAAAACAAGGCTGCTCTTGCAAGGAGGGCAGCTAAGCGGATTTGTAGACGGAAGAAGCGAGAATGGTGGAAGGCCGAGTTTCTGAAAGTACAACAACTCAGCAATGAGCGCAGTTCGCGTAATTTCTTTAAAGGAATTACTGGACTGCACCATTCTTTCAGGCCTACGTCAACCGCCATTAGGGACCGGGATGGAAACCTCTGTGTCAACATCGACGCAGTACTTGACGCATGGAGTGGACTCTTTACTGACCTGCTTGATGTCCATCGAACGCGAAATAGATGGTACCCACCGAGCTCTGTACAATATCGAGATCAGAGATCTGATGAAGATCCCCGATATTGTACATGAAGAAAGATCTCAGCGAGTACGCTGGCTCGGGCACGTTCTGCGTGCTGATCCGGAACGAATTGTGCAGCGATCTCTGAAAGGAGAGCCACCATACGGTAGGCGCAGAGGTCGTTGCAGGCGACGATGGCTCCACGGTCTAGAGAACGACTTGGCCTCTTCAGATTGTCTTAGACAGTATGAAGACCATGCTCGGGATCGAAACCGCTGGAGCCAAATTGTTGACTCAGTAAGGGGCCAGTAATGGCCTTTAAAACTGTTTTAATTAATTATTTAAAACTGAAAATCAAAGGATGTATTGTACATTAACACCAAAGTTCAATACGCTTATTTGAAAGTATTTCTTTCCAACGAGCTATTACACGTGAAAATCGGACAAGAAATACTCAAGATACACAGAATTGAAAGATGTCAACATTTGAGTTTCCGACAAAAACGAAATATAACGGAGCTCCGCGTATTTTGGACCCACCGAGTTTTTACTCAAATTATATTTTTTTTGGATAAAAATCCAGACTAACCATCTCGCCGAATTTCAAATTAATTGGACACCTTGCCCCCGTATGAGTGCCTGATTTCACGTGGAATGACTGTAATTATAAATGATCCAGACTAATTGACTGATAGCGTTTATAATTAGTACAAAGACGAACACATTTGATGCAAAATAATTTATTTAATCATAATTTTTAAATTAATAATAACTTTCGTTTACACACGAAGTGCATCTTGAAGTTTTCTTCTTGTTGATAAAACACGATCTTCTTGTTTCTTAATATCATCATCTGTGATATTTACAGAATACATTAATGGTTGCTCAGGATTTAAAAATGCACAAGCATTTGCTTGTAAAGAAGTTTTTGATGCAGTTTGTCCAGTTACCGGTTGTGAAGACGCATGTAATGCGGTAGCAATTGATTGTAGTAACGTACCTTCATTGACGTTTGGACCAACAGGTTTTAAACCTTTTGGAAGCTCTACGGAACCAAACTCGGTTCCATCGATATCACATGCCCGTAAACCTTCCAAACGTTTTTCCCAAAATAATTGTTTAGGTTTTTCTTGAACTCCATGCTTCAGATCAATTTTTACTTTGCCTTCTTGATTTTTATGAATAGTGACTGGTTGTTTGAATATTGAAGCCGTTTGTCGTATAGGCGGAACCAAAGAAGCGTCTGTTCTCATTCCTCGACTAAAATAATAATTGAATGAAAAAATTAGATAGCCAGCATGTGTAAATTCGAAATCAAATGAATTCAAATATTTAAATAAAAATAAAATAAACAAAAGTTAGGATTCATGCTTGTATACTGGTGTATCAGCCAATAGTTTTCACTAGACACATTTTACTGTAAGATTTTCATGCTAATTTTGAAAAGCTAAATATGTATTGAATTTTTCGACAGTTACAAATAAAATAAAGGTATCTTAAGTATTTTATTGAGAGCAGCAAATAATTAAATTTGCTACCTATAGTCAAATTGATGGCGAAATGCGGCCGCTGTTGCTAATCCAGATGAAGATGGTAAACCACCACTGGATGCTATAAGATTTGTTTGATTTGAACCACCACCACCACTTCCAGCAGTCAATATTCCACCACAAGTAGTAGTACTACCAGTTATTATCTTTTTCTTAATTCCACTTCTCTGATACAGTGATTGATTGGGATTTCCAACAAGTTTACCATTTTGATAATCAAATATTGATGTATCCATCGTATCACCCAAATGGCGTGCCAGTTGGGGTTTGTTTTCAATTCTTTTACCAGATGGGCTGTTATATATTTGTATGTATTTACAACAATTATATATATCATTTTGTAATTAAATTTTATCCAAAAGTTTGTTAGTTTTAAAGCTTTTTAAAATAATTAGTTTTTGTGTATTCTATTTACCTGTAATAATACACATCTATTTTACCAGCTGATAATCCTGTTTTTCTTAGTACTTCTTCTCTTTGCCAACCTTTCGGTAATGAAATACAGTCTGTTTTCTTTTTTTCAATTGAGATATTCATATTTAGGATTTATTTATTTGGTAGAAACTAATAAATATGTATGTAATTAAATTTATAATACCATTAAGAGAAAGTCGCGTCTTTTTTTGTTTTCTATTTTGTATTTCCCAAAATCCTAACTTAAAATGTCAAAAAAATTTAGTTTCAGTGGCCGATTCAAAAAATGAAAATTTCTCCATAACCTCTAAAAAAATAGTAGAACAGACAACAAAACAGTATATCGTATGAAAATTTTTAATAAAATCAATCTTTAGTTAAAATAAATAGTAAAAAATGGAAATTTATGTTTACAAAGGTTTGCCAGGCTTACCATCAGTCGATTTTGATTGTTTAAGAGTGTTGGTAATTATATTGAAATATTTCATAATCCGGCAAAATACGAATAAATTATCTACATAAAATATTTTTGTTTTTAGACTTATATAAAGTTATCTACAGCCCCAGTAAGAATTATTCATAATAGTTATCCTAATAATTCAAATGGGTATCTACCATTTTTAACACATAATGGAACAAACATTAGTGGATACAAAGATATCGTAAATTATTTGAAGGAACAAGGATTTAATATAGACCAATCACTTTCAAATAATGATGTGTTCATATCGATGGGATTAATTGAATATATTAATATAAAAATTAATCCTACATTTCAATACATATTCTGGGGCAATCCTCAAAATGTTTCAGAAACCTCATTGTTATATGCCAAGCAAATACAATTTCCATTTAAGATGTGGTGTGTGAAAAGATATATAACCAAAGCGTATGAAATACTGGAAGTAATGAGTGATATTGATTTAGAAGATAAAATTGATAATAAAGAAGTCGAAACTGTAAGTAGATAATAATTAGTGTTATGTTTCTGAAATATTTTTTAATTGCACCGAATTTATAAAATATTTCATAAGAATTTTATATAAAATTGATAAGGTATCACCCATTTTGCTGTAGTATGGCACATATTCGCTTACCAAGGTTTATTTTTTTCAGGTAATTTTCACTGCCAAAACTTGTATAACATTTTTAGCTCGTAAATTAGAAAAAGAATTGTGGTTTCTTAAATCAAAACCAACCGAGTTTGATATATCCATTTATGCCTATTTAGCATTATTAACCAAAATAAAATTACCAAATAATCCACTAGAAAGTCACATATTAGAATTCCCAAATTTAGTAAATTTCATTGATCGCATAAATAAGAAATATTTTAGCGATGATATTTTCAAGTTTGAAGATCAACATAAACGTTCAAAATCATTAGGCAGCAATAGTAGTGATTCTAATGTCGGTAACAATACTGATGATGACAAAGACTCGAGAAGAACACAAATGATATCACTGACATGTGCCGTTCTTGCAATGGTTGGATTTGCTGTATCAAAAGGAATGTTATCGGTATACAATTTATCATTTAAATCTTAAAATTTGGTTAATTAAATTAAGTTTAACCCACAGTTTTCATACAACCAATCTGATGACAAGTATATCGATTATTATGATGATGATGATAATGACGATGATGATTATAACTAAATGAAAAAATCTGTTAAATTAGTTGAGAATAAACAAGACTTTAGAAATATCGCAAGTGCATTTCTTTATTGATATTTATGGATCTTGTCGTATATACACTTTCATTAATCATGATTCATTAGGTTAGAATAAATCTAGACTTCTGAAATAAGCAGCGATATTAATACTCGCTAAACGCAACATTGATAAAATAATGGATAAAATAAAATTACAGAACTAAAACTTTTATTGGTAAAAATGAAAAACAAATTAAAGAACATTATATCGATAAGTTGAGAATTCAGTGTTGACCAATAAATTAGGTATATTGGCGGTGGGCAAAACAATAAATGGAATTTTCTAATTAAAAAGTATTTTAAATCATATTTATAAAGATGTTTACACTCCAATAGAGATTTAACATGCCAGACTCATCATTTCATTACCGATTAAACAAGATACCTAATTCAATTATGTACATTAGAAAATGATATTAACATAATTATAAACTGAATTTATAAATATAGTACCACAAATAATAGCTGTTATAATTAGTTATTTATATAACTACAACTGCATATATATGTATGTATATATTATATGGTTAATCTAAGTTTTTTTAATTTACATTTTGTAATTTTACTTCCATTTTATTTTGTCCGCCTATACATATATGTATTATTTTAATAGACAAATGCGAATAAAATATAAATTAATAAAATAAAATGGAATAAATAATAGATTAGTATTAAAAAATATTTTATAATTTTTTTAAACGCCATCATTTGAATGAAAAGATGCCAACGAACGTGTATGCTTAAATGGGATTCCATTAGTCGCTTCTTGAATTTCCGTTAAAAAGCTCTCAAAATTCACGATTGTTGTACCACCAAGAATACATTTATTACCCGCATGATTGAATTGATAAACAGCTGTTGCTTCCTCGTATGTCACCCCACCAACCACAAAAACAACTACTTCTTGCGGTGGTCGTCGAAAAGGTAATTCATTACCAATGGTTGGATAATTTGGATCTAAAGGACGACCTTTAAACACCTCTTCTAAAGTTTCTTTTAGCAAACATGAATGTTGTGTGAATACATTTTCGACGCCTTTAAGACCTTTTATTAAATTTCTTGTTAGTTTAACAGCATCAGTGATTTTAACCGAATTAAATAAATCACCTTGCCGGGCATGTTGTCCAGCGTATTCTAATAATCGTGGTACCATATTAACTTTACGATTACGTTCCTTCAATGAATGTAGCAAGCCCAATGTATCACAATTTGCATGTCTTTCGTAATGTAGAGAATAAAGCATAACAAGTCGCAATGCATCTTTAGAATCAATTTTAGGATCACTTATTAGTCGTTTAACACGTTGTAATTGAGCTGAATGATCCGCTCGACAAGCAATTTCTTGCTCCAATTCAGACACTTCCAACAGTCGTTTTTCACCAACTTGAAGTGATAATTCGCCTATTACAGTTACATGTTTAGTTACAGTACCTGACATTTTCTTAAATTGTGGATACGATTCTACAAAAGTTTTCATATCTGCAATACTTTCGACTTTTCGTTGATCATTCGCCTTACGTTGAAATTCTTCCATTAAACCTTTTATTGTAGTTCCAATTTCACCGAAATTAGAATACTTGTTCTAAGTAAATTATAAATAATATTAGAATAACAAAATTGGCGTGTAAAATATAAACTCACGTTTGCATAAAAATCATCCTGTTCGGCAGAAAGTACCACTTCCTTTAAATCTTTTGGGACACCTTTTACACCAGATAAATCTACACGATTATTATTAATTGTCATTAACTCATGAACCATGGCCTGGTAAGTCCATTGATTCAATAAAGGCGTGATCGGGTCATCTCGCCGATCTAAAATTAATAACAGGGGAGGAGGTGCGCCGTTTTCCTGCTGTCGAAAATCGAATAATGACGATTCTTTATTTATTTTCTCGTAAATGTGTTTTGCAAGTGTTTGCGCTGGTGTGCTTCCAACACGATATCTAATAACGGGACGAAATTTTAACGATAATAGAACAGCTGTCAATCCATCAATTGTACGATGTAACGCATCTTGCTTCCAATTTAAGCCATTCAAACAACTTTGAACGTTTAAAGAGAAAAAATTCGGATTTACTGCAAGATAATCGGCATAAATCTCTTTAACTTCCCGAACCGATTCACTTTCATCACTTTCCGCCAATGATTTGATATCAGTTCTTGGGATTATGTTACTGAAATCTATCAAGTATAGGGATATACCGAATTTAATATGAAAAATATAAAAACTTAGGTAAATAAAACCTACATATATAATAAGATCCATATTTTGGGTTGCGCAATTCATGACACAAAAGTGCCACATTATTTTTCGTGGGTCGAATAAATACAATACATTTTAAATGCTTCATACGCTCATTTGATCGACCAGAGTCAATACGTTCAAATAAATATACTTCTTTTTGTAACATATCCGATTGACTAAATGCCATTGAAATGATACTCGTCTGAAATAAAATCAAAAAGTATAGTTCAACTTGAGAATACTACATAGATCTCCAAATTATCTGCCTTACAGTTTCTTTATCCATCAACAGTATTTTCATGCCAGGACCAGATTCATCCGTCATTTTATTAATATACATTTTTATTGCTGTAATGACATTCATTTTAATGTATTTCTGTTTTTAGTTTCACCAAACTAATAGAAAAATTATTTAGCTTCGACACTTGACACATCTATTCTATTTGACATTTTTGTATAAAATTACTTTTCTTGGCCACTGGTGTTCGGTGCTACAACTAAATTAGACATTTCGTCTTGTGTTGTTGTTGTTGTTGATCTCTACATGAGTACATGTGTTTTGTTTTCTTGAACGCAAAAAATAAATTTTAAAATGCGAAATTTAATACTAATCGATAAACTAGATAAAAAATTATTGGGACATAATATTAGAAAAATTGTTATTGATAATAAATTGGATAATTATAATAATATAGCAACGTGTGATGATGAATTATCGGCAACTGATAACCGTACATTTTTGTGCACCGACACACAGTTGTATGCATACCAATTTGAATTGAACAAATTGGTGAAATTACGGGATTTGTATTTTGAGGAACCCGGTACTAAAGTTGTTGGTCTGGAATTTTTAATATTTAACAAAGAGGTATGTTATGTATATGACAATGGTGAAATATGGACATGGAATTTGGTAGAGCAAACCGGAGAGTCAATCATCAAATGTGATGAACAAATTGATGCCGTTTCTTGGAGTCCCGATCAAGAAATTATTATAGTTGTTACTCGGTATGTAAATATATGAAACATACATGAATTTTTAAAATATTCCGTTCATTAATTTTATTTAAATAAATTTTATAGGTCGAAAAAGATGTGTTTGATGGATCATCGATTCAATTTAATATACGAAACCGATTTGGATGATACATCATTTGGCGACCAAGAATTTATAACAGTTGGTTGGGGTAAAAAAGAGACACAATTTCATGGCTCCGAGGGGAAAGATGCGGCTTTAAGGAAAGACGAACTTGTAAATGTTTTCAATGGTAGCGTTGATAAAAGTATTACAATAACATGGCGTGGTGATGGTGAATTATATGCCATAAGCTTTGTTGGAATTAACGGGCGCTTGTTTAAAATCTTTAACAAGGATGGTATATTACAATTCACATCGGAAAAACTCAACGGTTTGGAGGAGTGTATTATTTGGAAGCCATCGGGATCATGGATTGCTGTGCCCCAAGTATTACCAAACAAATATGTGATAACCCTTTTTGAAAAGAATGGATTAAAACATCGCGAACTAGTGTTACCATTCAAAAACACAGAACAGAAAGTTATTGATCTAGGCTGGAGTTTAGATTCGGAAGTTTTGTCTGTAGTTACAATAAATCTTGAGACACAAGTTAGTTCAATTTATTTATACACAATAAATAACTATCATTGGTACTTAAAGCATCAACTAATATTTGATAGTAAAGTTATCCAACACCAATGGATGAACGAGAATAATCAGACAACCATTAAATCAAAATCCCTACAAATTGTGCTAAGTAATTCAAGATTTTTGTTTTACCAATGGGATTATCGAGTAATTTCATCAACAACAGACGAAGCTATTGTCGCAGTCATTGATGGACCAAATCTATTGATCACTAATTTCAATAACGCCATCGTTCCACCTCCCATGTCCACGATAGAGCACAAAAATAATGTAGCCATCAACACAGTTGATTTTCTCAAAGACGAAAACAAATTCTTTACGATTGATGCCGCGAACATTTTAAAATTGATGGAATTCCAATTTAACGGAAAACATATAAAAGCGATCGATACATATTTTGAATTCGATTTGAATGAATTGCGAAATGATGACGCGTACGATGATATTATGCCACCACACTTTTATCACTGTTTATGGCTAGCGAACGATAAAATTTTGTTCTGCAACGAAGACAAAATATTTTTGTACAATATTTCGGTTGAAGATCAAAAATTAATTCAACTAAAATATTTTCATGAACATGGCCGATTAATGGGGATTTCACGTATTGACGAGAATTCGATAATGTTTGGAAATAGAAACGTGATTACAACATTACAACTGAATACAAATCAGCAAACTGCTGATGATGATTCACTGTACTTAAATATTGAAGATTATGATCAAATTCGAAATTATGATGCCAGTACATTGGTTATATTTAAGAATCGAGGTAATTTAAATATCAATCGTCAAAGAATATTTGATAGTTTCGTGTCATCATTTTATATCTTAGAGCAGTATTTAGTATTTACAACGATTGATAAATTATATTTCTATAATTTCGATATGAAGAAAATTACATTTGAACGTAAAATTGAAACGGGTGGTCGAATTGTTCTCATCATACCAAAAACATCAAAAGTTATATTACAATTACCTCGAGGAAATCTCGAAGTAGTTGAGCCAAGACTTTTATCAATATCAATAATTGGACGATTTTTAGATAATTTGGACTATTTCAATGCGTTTGATTTGTTGCGCAAACAGCGAATTAATCTTAATCTTATAGTGGATCATAATCGTGTTAAATTTATGGAAAATATTAGCTTGTTTTTAAATCAAATAACAAATCTTGGCAGTATTCATTGGCTTAATTTATTTTTATCAGAATTACAAAATGAAGATGTAACAAGAACAATGTACAAGGCGAATTATGATATTAACGAAGATAACATTGATATTGGCATCAATAGAAAAGTGTGGCATATATGTGAGATTTTATGTGAATTAATGGAAATTCTTGATTCTAATAAGTACATGTTGCCCATAATTACAAGCTACGTGAAGCGCAAAAATATTGAAAAGTCGCTAGATGTGCTGTGGGTTCATAAACAAAATGAAATAAATGAGAAAAGTGATACTAATTCTCAAAAACAACGAGTAAAAGCTGATGATGCTTTGAAATATTTAATTTGTCTAGTGGACGTGAATGAGCTTTACAATATTGCGCTTGGTATGTACAACTTTAACTTGGTAATGTTTGTGGCAAATAAATCACAAAAAGATCCAAAAGAATATCTACCCCAACTGAATGAGTTGAAAGGTATAGAGGATGAAAATTATCGTAAATATAAAATCGATACACACCTAAAGCGGTATGATGCAGCATTAGTCAATTTAATTAATTGCAATAATGATTCGTATGTCGATGAGATAATTGATTTAATTCAAAAGCATGAGTTGCATTCGAAGGCTTTAAATTTGTTGGTAGATGAGCACAGTAATATTATAAATTGGAATTTATACAAGAAAATTGCGATAATCTATGGAAATTATTTGCGTGAGAAAGGGGGTTTAAAAGTGAATTTCTATCAATCGTCAATAATGTACGAGCGGGGTGGTGATATTAAACAATCAATTCTATCGTCAAAGCATATTCTAAATTATCAACGGTGCGTTTATCTAATGAGGAAAAATCATGCAACGGATAACGAGATAAAAGAATTTTGCACTTCACTCATTCCAGCTTTAATCGATGGCAAACAGTATATGGATTGTGCTGATATTTTCATAAAATACGATAACAATAATTACAAAAATGCTATAAAAATACTTTTACAGGGAAATCATTTTATACAAGCTCAAAATATATGGATGGAAAATTATAGTTTAGAGGAATATGAAACGGCAATACGTAAACCATTGGAAGCCGTAAGAGAAACAGTAATGAATTTTTTAAACGAAAGTTTTAAAAAGTTCGTGGCCTATAAAACTCGGTTACAGATTGTCCGCGAAAAACGCAAAGCGTTTCCAAATAGCGGCTATAGAGAAGGTGATTATGATTTTAATGACGATGCTAGTAGTGTTATGTCGATGGGATCAAAAGAAAGTGGACGATCGTCAAAACATTCTGGGTATTTATAGTTAACGATTATAAATTTGAACTAGTAATAATATTTTTTAATTATTAGAAAATCAACAACGTCAAGTAAAAATCGACGAAAACACGAACGAAAATTATTAAGCTTAAAAGAAGGTAGCCCTTATGAAGAATTTGGATTAATCGACGCTCTAGCCGGAATTATGACTTCAATTTTAAACTATCGTAACGATGTAGTAAATTTAAATTCGGTACTTATTGAAAATTCTTTAGATCGTTTAGCAGCTCAAATTCAGAAAGCTTATCGTACAATTTTAACAGAAATGCTTCAAAGTGTCGATAAAATTTATTGTGAAGATATGAAATTCTTGAAAGTTACCGAAGATTTAACATACGCTAGATTACAGCAGGAAAAACATTATTCTTTATTAAGTAAGTATTTAAAATTTGGATTTAATATTTTAATGGATTTTTATTATTATTTTTTGTTATATAATTTCAGATCCATTTTCGCGCATAAAACCAGATACAACCGTATTTACATTTATCGAATATGATTTACTGAAAGATCTGCATTAATATTCCATACATTATTAAAAATTTATTTTAAAGATATATTGTAATAAACGAAAACGTTAAATACAGTTTTACTTTCACAATTATTTCAGTTTATTAATTATGTACTGATATATATATATATATATATATATCTAATTCACACAATAGAAAAATAAAATTGTTTAGAAAGATCAACTCATCATCAGCCAATCCCAAATCCTAAATGTCTAATAATTACGTGGCTTTTTTCACGAAAAAGTCCATAACTATAACAATTGTATAGACTATCCGTATTTATAAAAAGTTCTCTATAAACCGAACAATAATATCATACATAGTAGACCTAAATACGGGAGCTGTGGAGACCCAGCCGAAATTGGACCTGCGTCGGTTTATGATAACGATTAGTATTGAAGCAATACTAAAACATGATTTTGGGTTACATTTAATAGTGTGTCGTATATGTTTATATAAATAAGCGACCAGATATTTTCGAAAGCAACAGAGTAGTTTTTAACAAAATTTAAATATGAAAACGTTCCAATCAAATATCAAATAAATTTTGCAGTTCCGCTGCAAGTAATTATTTCATTCGTTATAAAATTAGTCCCTGATTTTGAGACAAAGTAATTCTTCAAACTTATCTTGGGTCTCTAAGCTGATCAAAAACTATTTTACTTAAACTTTAACACGATGTTTTATCAATTAGAAATCGAACCGATCATTCGATCACTGTGTTAGAAGGAAGACTGCATAAATAGTAACACTGTATATTTGTATATTAGTATGTACCACCAAATTTCATAAACATCGAAATTCAGCATTTCAAACTATAACAAAATATGTATCGAAATTCAATCCAAAATTTTGAAAACTCAATAAAACGAATTGAAACTTTAGAATTATGCATGCGAAATAGTACGGAACTATTTAAAAACTCGAATTAAAATTTAATTTATTTCGTTTGTCTTTCAAATTCAGAGGTTGGCTTCCTAAAAATCGACTTTGATTTTTTATATTTATGGTAAGTTGCTTTAAATTTGACATTTGCAAAGCAATTAGAATACAGAACTTTTTACAAAATAATTTCATTTTAGAAATTATAGGCAAACATACATAGTGTGGATTTATATGTAAATTTGGCAAACCAAACATATTGAAGAATTTTACATTTATTTTTAAATTTAGGTTGCCATAATAATTGGACAATAAGAGTTTGGATTTAAAAATTGGGATATAGAAAGTTTTAAATTTTTATATAATAAGATAATTAAATTTTAAAATAATTTGCTATCTTAAATCTATTGAAATATAACGTGTAGAATTCCAAAAATTTTTCAAGCTTAAAATTAAAATTCTTTCAAAACTCTTCATATTAACTTCGAAATTGCTATTTCTTCACAATTCTATAACCTTTTTCGAAAATCTAATAATTAATTTTTATTTTAATATTAAATTTCATATTCAAACTTCTAAAAATTTAATTTTTTAAAATTTTAGAGATTTAAAATGGAGATTTGTAAGTTTAAAAATAAGAAATTTGAAACTTTGGTTTAAACCTTTTTTTTAATTTTACAATGAAAAATTTAATTTTAATCAAGTTTTAAAATTTCAGGTAATGTAAATTTTGAATTAACAATTTAAGGTTAATTGCTAATTCTATATAATATATTCCAGATTCACAATTTAACAATTTTCGATTCTAAATTCTTTCAATTCTAAATATATTTTCCAAAAATAGAGGAACCTCAGATCCTCTGATCAGACTTCAAATTGTATGTTCCAATATTTTTCATATTATCACAATTCTATAAACTTATTGTTGTGAAAAATAGATTATTGAAAGTTATTTTCTTTGATTTTGAAAACTATTACAGTAGAGTCTCGATTATCCGAATACTGTTTATCCGAACTCCGCTTTATCCGAACACACAAATTGGTGTGACTGCAATTTCATATTAATTTTAATTATGTATTATTTATTTATTTTTTAATTATTTTGTTATTTACGCATTACACATATGTATGTTTAGTGAAATATGAATGAATAAAACAATTTTGTTAGGATTCCTAGGTATTCCAGGGCAGACCACAAACTCTCTCCTGCCTGAAATCCAGGAACACCTGATGTACTAGGAAGGATATCTCCTAATATTTAGATAGAATCATCCGCAGCGAAAAGACCTGATCAGTGACTGATCGATTCGGACGAAATCCTCCTTTATACCAAGCCCTCCGCTAGAGGGGTGATCCTATCCAATATAATATAGGACAGTAACTTGCATGCTGTGCAAAGGAGAGCTATATCGCGGCAATTATTCCCACACTTCAAGCGATCTCCCTTCTTGAAGATGGGGCGTATCGCGACCATTTTCCATTCGTCAGGCATTAATTCGGTTCGCCATACTAATCGAATAAGGTCGAAAAAATAGTTCCACAAAGTACTCCCTCCGAATATCAAGAGCTCTCAATTAATGCAGTCCACCCCAGGTGAGCAGTTTCGTTTCAATCTCGCATGGCCCTAGTAAATTCCTCATGGGATGGATCCTCAATTCAAATCTAGAGCAAACAAAAGAGTAAAACGAAACAAAACAAGTACTAATACTCTGGAAAAGAGTATATCTGGTCTCCCTATATATGAGACCAAACAAACGGCGAATATATCAAAGAAAAATGTAGTAATGAAATGGTAATATGTATTACTAATATAAATTTCATTTAAACACACACAAATTTTTTTTTATTCAACTTCTATTGGGTATTTGTAGTAAACTACTAGTAAAAGTAGCACAAATAGAGATGTACTACCACATGTCTCCAGCTTGTACCTATTGACGGTTTTGGCTCTATAATTAACTACGTACTAAGGCTTGCCAACTCATCTATTTTAACCCGAAGACTTCATAAATCGGGTTTATTAAATAAGTTAGAAATAATAGAAACAAATACAAAGCTTAGAAAATAATTGTGTGGCCTGCAATTAAATCACATTTTCAATTGTGAATATATACGGATTTGGAGATTTATTAATTCATAGGAAATTAGAGGACGATTTAAATAATAATTGTGTACTCGAAATATAACTCTATTTTGTGTGACATTTTCTATTCTGTCTAATATTTTTCGAATTGGTGTCACTAACAGACGATTTGGAGGCGAGAATTGGAAATGAAGTTTTGGTCCAGGAAGAGATTATTTTAAATTAAAAATCTAAAATGAACAGAGAAATTTTATTACTGCTGCTAAAACATCTAAGCAACTCATTCTAGGATTTTCGAAAAGCTCCAATTATTAGAAAGATTAAGTTTAAAGACAATTGCAGTTAACGTAGAGTAATTAACAAATAATTTATGAGTATTTATTTTTAAACCTTCTGAAAATGTTCTGTCTGAAAAGGTTCTCATGTTGGCCCTTGGAACTTTATAATCTTCATCAATGGGATTACCGAAGTGATATATATTCTAAGGCTTTCATGTTTGCAGATGATCTTAAAATCTACAGAACGGCGGAGATCCTTGATGGTATGGTACAAACAAATTGCAAGAAGCCCTCGAAAATCTAACGATTTGGTGTTAGAAGGGATGGGCGCTTACGCCTCATCTATTTTCTACATTGACATGTCGACAACCCGTAGATCACGTCAACAACGTACACAAAGTCGATAATGCAGACAATTCCTAGAGTGGTTTTGTCAATTAGTTCTAAACTAAAGGGTGACCAAATTTCTTTAGGAACAATCCGTTATTGGTGATAGTTTTGTAGAATGTCCGTCAAAGCATTTAAATCTCATTTAAAAAAAAAAGCGGAATTTAAAACTAATCGCTCAAATACCATGAATCTACTTCAGCGTCATGTTTATCCATTACAAAATTATTAAGTTGACCCAAAACAACGATATATAGCGTTATATAGAGTGGAGCCCTTTTTATAACGGTGAAACGGTATAGAATAGCTCGCAGAAAAATCGGAAAAAACGGCTCACAAAAAATCAAACAAAAAGGTTATAACTTTCATTGAATGAGATTTATTACATAAATAATGAGATCTTATTTCATGTACAATATATTTAGTTTGTATAGGGAATTTTTTTATTTGGACGTTATTCATGTACTGACTTAAACTTAAAAATTGTATGGTCAGTGGTCAATATTGTGGCCCGCCTAGAAAATCGCATCAAGCATCATTGACTGGAACGGAAGTTTTATAATTTTTAAGAACATAGGAGGAATAGCTTGTCAGATTTTTAACTTCTTCGAAATACACTGCTTGGAATGTCATGAATTGGAAAGTATAAAAGATTTTCATAACATCAAATATGTATACGGTGCTGGGCGAGGCATTAGAGTGATTGACTTTGGATTCGTGGACGTAGGTTCCAGTCCCATTAGCGACGGTATTATTTTAATTTAATTTCTTCTGTATTCAAAATTGGTTCAACACACAGCTTCTGTTAAACATTTTCATATTTTTCAAGTAATGTATACAAGATGGGTATATATCGATGGTGAAATAAACGCTGGAGGAGTCCATTGCCTTTGCTAAAATTTTCATTATTTTCTATTCAAATGGCAGATATAAAAGATTTGTATTGCATGAAATATACATGTGGCGGTGGTCCAGTAAGCAAAGCCATGGACTTTGGATTTATGGGTCTAAGTTCGATTCTCGCTCGAGCAAAAACATTTTTTGATTTAATTTCTTCTGTCAAATTGGTGATGGTGAAATAAAAATACTCCAACTCTTCTGTTCAAAACTTCAATATTCTCCATGTAAAAGTTGCAAGTATAAAAGATGGGTTGGGGGGTATAAGAGCGGTAATGAAATTGTACGGCATGGTCAAATAAGCAGAGTCCATTTGCGGTTGCTAAAATTTTCAATTTTTTATTCAAATGGCGGCTATAAACGCTAGGAATATCACTATTTATATGTATGGCAGTGGCTCGGTGGTAAAAGAAGCTGTATGATTGGAGGGAGTTTAATGATGACTAGTTCAAGCCTCATTATATATTTTTATTTTAATTGCAAATTGGTCATTTTTAAATCAAAAAGCGACTTTTTTTAAATTTAATGAGAAATAATATGTGGATGCCCGCTAAATATTTTTTCCCTTAATCGAGGTTCGACACTGCACTACCATTCACGATTCCAAATCCTATAACACCGCTTACTTTACCACCTCACCATTTCCATATATAGATTTACCGCTATACTTATCCTTTATATTTGCCAATTGAATTGAGGAATTAAATAAATTAAATTAAAAATTATTTAATGCCAAACCGAGGCTTGAACTCAAGTTCACAATTCCAAATTCAACGACTCTGCTTACTGGACCACCGGCGTCTATAAATTTTGTGCTATACAAATCCAATAGAGAAAATTTAAAATTTTAGCAACAGGAATGGACAATTCATTACGGTCATACACAAGAGATGGCCCTTACATTCTCATTACGGTCATACACAAGAGATGGCTCTTACACTTACCGAAGAAATTAAATTAAAAAAGTATTGACGCTGACGAGAATTGAACTCGAGTTCACGAAAGCAAAGGCAATGACTCTGTTAACTGCACCACCGCCAAATATACATAATGTTATACAAATCTTTTTTATTTGCCAATTCAATAGAGAAAATTAAAAATTTTAGCCAGAGGAATGGATTGCTTATTTGACCATTACCGTATATGGCTCTTATACTTGCAGAAATTGAATGTAGGTTTCAACATAAGCTGTGTTGAACCAATTTTACAGAAGAAATTAAATTAAAAAAGTATTGGCGCTGACTAGTCTTGAACGCGAGTCCACGATTTCAATAGCATTGACCGTACCATAAAATTTAACACACCCCACTACATGGTAAAACGAATTCGAGTTCAGGAAGGCTATGAGTGCTACCGATTTATTAAAGAATCCAAATCGTTAAGATAACCAACACTTGTGATAAAATATGTGCCAGACTGATGACAAAATTTTCACAAAATTTAGTGGATGTGTTTTGATGGATGACCAAACGTAATTGGTTTTGAAACATTTCAAGTTAGATACACTTGCAAAGAAATGTATAATTTGGCCAGCAATTTGCAGTTGTGGAGCCAGGTTTTTGTCACATTTTTCATAACGACTTATTTTGCCGCTTGGGGTATAGTGGAAAGAGTGCTGAAGTGCAAAGTCACACCGGCAGTGTCTGGCAGTAATGCCAAAAATAGGGAGCATCAAACAATATGTGCGTGATTTTATCCGTAATAACGTACTCTATATAGAGGTGATTTGTGCAAAAATAAAAAAAAAACAACATAAAATTTAATTTAATCGTATGGAAACTTTATTATCATTCGAAAGAACATTTCTTGCCATTTATTTTTTAAAGAAGACTTCTTTCAAATGATGGCCGCAACTGTGATGGACCTTTCTCAAAGTCCAATTTTTGAAGACGCGTTCGAGAATATCGAATGGTATTTGGTGAATGACACGAGTAGTGTTGGCTTCCATTGCGCCAAATCTAGGTGGTTTATTCACATAGACTTTGGACTTTGCGTAGCCCCAAAGAAACGATTCAAGAGGTATCACACGATCTAAATGGCCAATTCAATGATCCGAATCGTGAAATTAATTGCTCGCCAACATGATTTTTCAATAAGTACATTGCTTCGCACGCTATATGGCAAATAGCGCCGACTTCTTGGAACCAGATGTCGCCGAGGTCGGGCTTCAATTTCAGGCAGCAAATATTCCGTTATCATGGCGCAATAACAAGCACTATTCACAGGTACGTCTCGGCCGTCTTCTTTTTTGAAGAAATATGGACGAATGATTTCACAGGCGCATAAACCACACCAAACCGTCTATTTAGTCGCGTATTATCCAATACTGTAAACTGGGATTCAATCTTTTCGATGGTATTCCAAATAGTGGTCGAGTATGTCAACCGTAACTTGGTCTAAGCGCACGAACACACATTCCTCACAGAAAGCTGATTTTCGTAATAAAGCTGGAAAATTTGTAGACGTTATGCCGGGTTCAGTCTTTCCATGATGAAATGGCAAACAATACTGAATAAATAAAAACACGGTGACACTTTGAAACTATTCATGCGTCATTTGTCAAAAAGAAACAAATGAAAAAATCACCTCTAGATGAACGCTTTTACAAAATACTCCCGCGAACTGGCGCATTCGGTTTCAAATCGCACAAATATCGTAGGTTGTTGACATTATTTTAATTGTCGACGTTGACAAAAAACACTGCCAGGTATAATCGTTATATTTTACGTGTCGGCAATCGCGTATATTACATGGCGTAATCATCCCTGGCGTGTTAGTCTAACCCTCTTAGTCTCAATATTAACATACGTGCAATACCTTATCGTTCCATCAAAAGGAGAATCCTGTTATAAAACAATATGAAATTAATGGCATACTATTATAACAAGTATTCGAAATTTTAGTTTCGTTCAAAACGTATGCTTTACTAGGCACATTGAACGATGAGTCGTTAGAGCTAATTTCATGCTTGGTTTTATTAAGTGCTGAATAGGGGGCATTTATGACCCTGAAACAGTTAAGATCGTGTGTTATGCTTATGTCAGATCCCAACTTGAATATCCCGTCAATGTCTGGTGCCCTTTTTACAACGAACATTTCTGCACCATTGACAATATCCAAAAAAGGTTTGTCCGCTACATAACATGGAAAGATAAATGGGATTAACAACGATATACATCCTCTTAACCGCAAGCAAATATTATTGTCGTGTCTTACTGGATTGAAAACCTACAACCACACAACACTCCAAAACATTCTAAAATCTTCGTTTGTTGGCAATATGGCTTACTTGATCAAATCTTGATCTTTACTGGAATCAATAAAAATAAATACACCTAGTAAAGGTTTAAGATATCATGAGTTCCTTCATTTGGATGAATATGTATTGTAGTATAACATAATATACTATGGTGATAATGAACCGGTGAACCTGATGTCCAAGAGTTTCAACAAAATTTACTACCTATTTAACTTTACCGTAAGTAAGGTAAACTTTAAACGAAGATTGACACAATATTATACTTCAACCTGAATCAATTTTTATTCAGTTTCTTTTAAAATTGCTTTCCACTTTTCCCAGTTCTTCCGTAATTTTCGAGTGTAAAAATAAGTGACAAGTTGCACGCGAGATGATGATAATAATAGGATTTATAGAAATAAAGAAAAAAAAGCATAACATCTTGTAAGTGCCTTGATGTTTCTTAAAATATCATTTGGCTGATGAATAAATCCCCAGTGGATTGGTTTCTTAAAATATCATTTGGCTGATGAATAAATCCCCACTCTGGCATACTACTAGAATATAAGTGAAAAATTTAGCGATGACAAAATGGAACTAAAGTCCCATTATTTATGTTGGCAACAATTTTTGGCTTTTTAAAAAAATACACTTCAGATAATTCCTTGTGGTTGATATCTAAAATTTATATCGATTTTTGTAATTAATGGTTTAATCAATTTCAATAATTCATCGAATTTATTTGGACTCATTCTTGTGTAATTGTTAATTTTACTTTCATCCCGTTTTAAGGAACGTTTCTTCTTTCGAATCCGATAATAGTATCTTTAACGCAACTAATAATTACTAATCAAATGTTCCCTTGGCTCAGTATATAAACCATAAAATATTTAGACCCGACTCACTCGCTCTGTTTTGATCTTTTTTGTATAGAAACACAAATAATAACCTATACAGATGACCAGAGTACACAGTATGAACATTTTTTGGAATACTCGAAAATTAAATTCATTTTTCATGCACAAATTCTATTAACAAAAGAAATTGTTACTATTAGCTTTATATAAGCATAAGTCATAACAATCTTCTACCTGATATTGGTGCGTGCAATTCCTTTTGTTATACAGAAATCTATTAAATCAGGTATTTTATTTCTATCTGATGGCCCAATCTTTCTTCTAGGCTGATTTGACGGGTTTTACGAAATTTCAATGAATATTACAACAGTATACCTCAAATATTAAAACAAATGAGCAAAACAATCGAAAACCCAACATCACCACAAAAATAATTACAAACAATAAACTTTTAAATTTTATATGATAATAAACAGAAATCGAACCGCAAATTTTTCCTATCCCTGGTACTAATGAATCGGATTAATTAATTTGAAAGGAGTAGCAAATAACCAATGTCAATTAAATCAAATAAATTTTGTTTATTAAATTTTTCGCCACAAAAATTACTTTAAAATTATAGAAGGGTTACAATTGATAATTACTGCTCAAACATTAATTGACTATTTAAATTATTAGCCTGGGAAATTTTTTGCACTACTTCGAGGTAAAGGTGACTATAATTTCACACCAACTAGCCATGATATTGGTATTCATTTTGCTAACATCACAAGCATGAACATTTTATTCAATTCACCAGTATCAAATTTTATTTTTGGATATATGTTCATACAGAATTATTTTTTTCTTATATCGTATATGAAAGGTATATAATCGAGGGGCTTATGTAGGTTGTTGCATTTAACATGCGATTCTCTTGAGTTTTCCAAAAATTTTCTATTATTTGGGACGTCTATATAATCGCTGTACTATTTTATTTTGTCACGCAATAACAAAATATTAAGTTATTTGTAGAACGATGAGGTAAGTACACAAATTGCGATGACCAACATAATTTTTTTGTCATAAAATTTGTATCACAGTCATCAAAAAATCAAAATCATTCCACTCGTTACGAATGATATGTACTCGTAGGTTATTATTTAGAATTAGAAAGATTATTGGTTTTTGCTTGTTAGTTTGGTACTTTATTCAGTGTGGGCTTAGGTGTAAAAGATTACGGCCGTGTGGGCTTAGGTGTAAAAGGTTACGGCCCTAAATAAAGAGAAAATAAATTAGTAAGTTCAGAAATAGAAAATTGGGGCTCTTATATTAATATTTCATTAGTCGCCATTTTTGCAAATTTTACTACAAATGTTGTAAGAATAATATACAATTTTTTATAATAATCAATAATTTCAATATTCATTCTTTTCTCAAAATGATTTTTATTACTTTCTATACTACTTACCACTTACAGTTTCATCAAATTTTATATTATTTATTAATCAGTACTCACAAATAATTATAAATAAAAAATTTGTAAAACATTAACATAGATAATTGGTACTTTTTTTTTTGATTACCACGCACAAATAGACCAAGCTGTTTTAAATTCGAAAAAATAGAAAAACAAAAAAATTACCCGGTTTGTGCAACGAGGTTTGACTGAAGTTCTAGTAGTCGAGGAAATAGCACTGGTTAAAGATGTGACGTTTAAATAGAGAGGTATCGGGTTCGAATCTCAACAGAGAAATGTAAATTAATTTTTTATCTGCCGCTGATCAAATTGAAGCCATCTATGGTTCTCTCTATTGAGGAGTTCATGGGAAAACTTCATCCCGTACAAGCGCTTTCGTCGAGCTATGCAGTGTGCGAATGATCCATAAAAAATGGACCTAAAAATAAACTAAAACAAATAACAACAAATAAATTGATCTAGCTTCCCGACCCTGATTGGCATGCGTATTCTTTCTACTAATTTTAATACATATATATTATTGCTAATAATTTACATAATTTACAGTCGAATATGTATTTTATTTGATGAGCTTGAATTTTTTTGAATTTTTCTTTATCCCAAATATATAATCTTCCAATTAAAAAACTTCTTAATTTGGCCGCCATATAATCTTGATTGGTTCAGTAATTAAACAATTAAAAATATCCACATAGCTCTTATTTATAAATAAAAAGTTTCATCGAAGTTAGAAAAACAAAATTTGGAAAAATTTTGCGTCAAGTTTTACGGGTAACATTTATATGATCAGCCTAGATTGTGTTCTGGTGGGATACAGAAAATGCAACAGAAAATAATTACACAAACGCCTCTTTTCTGTAAAATTACACTTTACAGAAATTGCATTTAAAAAACAAAGTCTTAGTTTAGACATAGCACACCCTCATCAAATTATTTAATAACGAATGTAAAATAAAACTAACATGACTTAAAATTTAATTTTTTTCATTTTTTTAATTTTTTTGAGTACTTTTTATGTACACTAAATATTTTTTTGTAGTTTTTTTTTATTTTTCTCAGTATTCAGACATATAATAAGCATTTGCACAATTAATTAATACCAAAAACATGAAATTATTTCTTATTTTCTTGTTTTGAAAAATA